>CM060127.1:1440000-1487500 GCA_030522415.1 Channallabes apus
ACTCATCCACACACACTCATCCACACACACACACACACACACACACACACACACACACACACACACACACACACTCAGTCGGAGGTGTGAATGGCCCCACAGAGAAGACGAGCGGGTGCTCGGGGTCGGATGGTGAACGGGTCCCTGCCTGCATGCTGGTCTCTGATTGGTCAGGACGTTTACAATCCAGGAACAAACTGATGTCTTTGGTCCTAAGCAGTTTAGAGAGTAGATTTATCACCGTCTTATTTTACACAGAACCAGGATGTAAAGTCTAAACTCACACACCAGTCTAATGAGACGCGACTGTGTTGGTTCTTACCCTTGTGTTGTTCCTCACCTGCAGCTTCAGTGGGAATGCATCAACCCCAAGTACCAAGTGAAAAAGAAGAATTACAGGAACTCTGGTGTGGTGATGCTGACTCAGTGTAAGGTGAAGAAGCTGTGTGTGTGTGTGTGTCTTCATCATGTCCTTTGTCGCACGGCTAGACTCGCTCATGAGGGAACTGTATAGAAACCCGAACGTTCCTCTCGTGTCTCCGAGCTCTCTGTATTTCTCTGTAACTCTGACTTCTTTTCCTTGCAGGTGATAAAGATGCACTCGTTCCTGGATTATATAATGGGAGGATGTCAGATCCAGTTTACAGTAAGTGACTCGAGGCTCTCAGTCTCAGAAACACAGCACGAAAATCATTAATCACTGAGTTTAAACAAACAAACAAAAAAAATCTCCAAACCTTAAACTCCTCAGTTAAAGAATTCAGATTAATAATAAACACCACAACATTCTGTTCATGGCTGCTTTTCACTGTGTGTGTGTGTGTGTGTGTGTGTGTGTGTGTGTGTGTGTGTGTGTGTGTGTGTGTGTGTGTGTGTTCGTAGCCCATGATTCATTCTGTGATTTAGAGTTATGTGAATTAATTGTCGTAAATTTGTATAAAAACAATTTATTATTAAGTTAAATATTCTGGCTAAACCCAAAGCTTTCGCGTTGAACACACAGACACCCGTCCAGTACATCCGGTCCAGATGTGAAAGCTGCTGTGCCGCGGGGTTTTCATTGCCTGTACGTACCTGTCTCTAGGTGGCGATTGATTTTACCGCCTCAAACGGCGACCCGCGTAACAGCTGTTCCCTTCACTACATCCACCCGTACCAGCCCAATGAGTACCTCAAGGCCCTGGTGGCGGTGGGGGAGATCTGCCAGGACTACGACAGGTAACTCTGCTCATAACACACACACACACACACACACTCAAGCACTCAGCCAATTATACTCGACCCTTACCAATGTCACACATCCGCACATTTCTCACACCGTATCTTATTAATCTCGTTATCTTCAGCCTTTAATCCTCCCTCCTGTAATTTCAGTGATAAAATGTTTCCAGCGTTCGGCTTCGGAGCACAGATCCCACCTGACTTCAAGGTAAGGCGTCTCCTCCTCCTCCTCCTCCTCCCACATCAACATCGTGATCGCAGACGAGTCACACGGCCCTGTCTCAAAAAAGTGTAAAATGTGTAAATATTTGTAATTCCTTGCCACTTGTAAGCCAAGATACGGCTTAATGATGTCCGACAGGAAGCTACAGTGTCGGGCAGAAGACGTCCATGCAGGACAAAGTCATGAGACAAGACAGAGTCAATGAAAGCCCTGGTTTAGACTCACTCTGTCTCAAATCTGCACGACAAATATTGGATGAGGACTTCATAATGGGGGTTGTATAAATGATACGTAACCATGACAACCAGTTAGTGACTCTGGTGGATGTGGGAGGTTGCGGTGCATCAGCTGGACATCTTGAGGACCGTTTATTAGACTGTCCACTGGCTCGACGGCAGCACAGATCACTCTCAGGAACTGAATAAACATATTCTGCATATGTGATGGACATAGTATGTGTGTGTGCGTGTGTGTGTGTGTTTACTAGATAATTCTTGTCCCTGTCTTCTCTTGCAAATCATCTGTCCGCCCATACTGTACAGTGTACTCAGTGTAATTCTGTTAAACACTGAATAAGCACTTGGTTTTTAATGGTTTAAAATCATGCAAATGTTCTGCCAATTAGTCTGAGTCTGTGTCCAGTTTAATCAAATCCATGGAACTGGGTTAAGACCAGTTATTAAATACCGAAAGGATAAACTGAACCCTCAACTTCACCTAAGAAATGTGATCACTGAGAGATCACTTAAACACCCGGTGAAGTCGCAGCGTCAAAAATATCAACAGTAAAAACCAGAACTGATTTTATTTAATAGTGGATGTAAGAGCATTTCCACACACACACACACACACACACACACACACACACACACACACACACACAGTGTGATGAGAAACTCACAGTATTGGGACTAGACAGCTGTGTCTCCATCAGAAATACAGAAGAAAATCTTCCGTTTGTTTGGGATCATAGACCCAAAACTGGACGTTGGAGTGATGTGGAAAAAGGTCATGTGACCTGATGAGTCCTGACTGATCCTATTCCAGAGTGATGGGCGTGTCAGGGTAAGAAGGATCATGTATAGTGTCCTATAAAGTCCTCTGGAGACAGTGTTATGATCTGGTGTTGATCAGTTACTCAGGTCGAGACTCAGCAACGTTATGGGGCAATAAAATGAAGTCAGCTGACCACCTGAATGTACTGAGTCACCAGAGTATCACATCTATGGAGTTTTTCTTCCCTGATGGTACAGAGTTACTCCAGAAGATCATTAGTCCTCATCATTAGTCCCTGACCTTAACCCCAGTGAGAGTCTCAGGGACGAGCTGGAGGAGACTTTCCGTAGTGGTCCAGGAGATGTAATGTTCTCTGCACTGGGATTTACAGTGATAATCTTCCCCATGTATGAGCAGCGGTGATGTTATTTCTACTTCTATTTGTTCTTCATTGTTCTTAGTTGTGATCAGAAGGACAAACAGTTGTTAGTTGTCACCATCAGTGTAATTACATGGAGTCATTTATGCTGGTTTTTTTCCTTTTCAGGTCTCTCATGATTTTGCTGTAAACTTTGATGAGGACAACCCGGAGTGCGCTGGTAAGTGTGTGTGTGTGTGTGTGTGTGTGTGTGTGTGTGTGTGTGTGTGTGCGCGTGTGTGTGTGTGTGAAAGCCTCCAGAGTTGAATGCTAGTTGATGTAAGATGTTCGGATTCCACACTAATCTCTAAGTGTGAAGTGAAGATGTCACACACTGCTGTAGCTGCTCGGTGTCACACACCCAGCGATAGAGATCTGATTTCTCTCAGACATTTCAACGTCTTGTTTGTACCATTTTACCGGCTCCTAACTGCCGTGGGTGATAAAACACGCTCACAGACGCCTCTCTCCTTCTTCTCCTCCACTCGTTCTCCTCTCAGCCTACATGTAGACCAGACGAGCTTACGGGTAGCGTACAGGCAGCCTGCCGTCCAGACGGACGACCCACTCCTGATCTCTCCTCACTCTGTGTGGTTTTATTACAGCCTTTTGTCAGAACACTGTGGAAGTCCATGCCACCCGCTGGCACCCATTAGCTAGTTGGCGCTACGCTGCTGTGTGAGTTATCGCTCAGTAACTCACCTCAGCCAATGATTCCACATGCTCAAGCTAAATGCAAGATTCTACACAGAGGACGCGCGCTGAAGACGGTCTCAGGCCGCGGGACTGGGGACTCGGCACTGCCTGGGGTGTGGCCTACGATGGATTGGCACCCCATCCAGGGTGAGCCCCGCCTTGTGCCCCAAGTGTCCTGGGATAGGCTCTGCCCCCGCGACCCCGTATGCAGGAACAAGCAGTTTAGACGACAACAATAAACAAAACGATTATCGAAACCTGTATTTTCTGTTTATTTAGGTTTTCTTTGTTTTGACGATCTGAAATGATTAAGTCTGACTAACATTAAAAACAAAAGAATAAAATGTATATTTATCAGGCTATAAGAGACACCAGGCTCATTACTCAGGAAAACTCTGTGAGTGGGCGTGTCCCTGTGAAGCCGCTCACAGACCTGTGGACCCTGCGTCATGAGCGTGTGTCAGAAACAAGCTGATTTTGGCATAAATAGTAAATCTCATCACCTACAGAAGGTTATCCCCAGATGATAGAAGCACAGTTACACCTGTAAGAGACATTTTTGTTTTTTTCAGGTATTCAAGGTGTCGTGGAAGCGTATCAGAACTGTCTGCCTAAGATCCAGCTCTATGGTCCCACTAACATCGCACCGATCATCCAGAAAGTAGCCAACTCTGCTTCCGAGGAGATGCACACCAAGGAGGCCATGGTGTGTAGACGTCTGTTCTCATTTAATCTATAGAGCATTAGCGGTGAAATGAGACAATTATAATGATGAATTCAGTCTTAGTTCAAGATTACTGCAAATCATATAGGAATCTCAAACCTTTCTAAACACTGCTCAATCTCCGAGGATGTGATCAGACTAATTAAACTAATCAGAGTGAGATTACCAGGAGTTCCCCTCTGTCTACATTACAGTTGTCTTTCTGTGGACTTGTCTTCATCAGTTTGAGAGTTTTCCTTTCCCTCCGTTGTTCTTAAACTTCTGGATAAAAACAAACGAACAGGAAAGTGACTGACTGCGATCCACATCCTCTTTTTCTCTCACTAGGAGTATTTCATTCTGCTGATCCTGACAGATGGTGTTATAACGGACATGGCTGACACGCGGGAGGCCATCGTCCACGCCTCCCACCTCCCCATGTCCGTTATCATCGTGGGCATAGGCAACGCAGACTTCAGTGACATGCAGATGCTAGATGGTGATGATGGCATCCTGCGCTCGCCCAAAGGAGAACCTGTCCTCAGAGACATTGTCCAGTTCGTCCCCTTCCGGAACTTCAAGCATGTGAGTATAGGCAACGCAAATTCCCTTCTGTGACATAATGAAAAAGGTTAGAGTGTGTTTATTAAATAAATATATTTGCAGGAATTTTAATAATGGTGGACAGGAAAAATTGGAGAAAGAGGGGACAGTGCAGTAAGCATTTACAAATAACCTGAAAAGATGTATTATGTGATAAAATACCACTAATAATAAGTATTAAATAAGTACAGTAATTCCACAACATACGAATGAGTTACATTCCGAAAGTAATTCCAGTTTATTCGTAAATTCCATTCATTGTGTGGGGACTAGGAACTAAGATATTCACAGTATAAAACTAACATGTTCCATGATCTTGAAAAAAAACAACTCACGTGCAAAATAAATAAATATATATACACATATATATATATATATATATATATATATATATATATATATATATATATACATACATACAGTATACACTACCGTTTAAAAATTTGGGGTCACTTGCAAATGTCTTTGTTTTTGTTTAGTGATTTATTTTCTACATTCTACAACAATACTGTGGATTTCAAAACTATAAAATAACACATATGGAATTAGGTAATTACGTAACAACAAGAAAAACACCAGTTATTTTAAGACACAGAGGTCGGCCTTTCTGTAATAGTTACAGAAATAGTTACGGTCTTGACAAGTCCGTGTGGACCAGAAATGGGCAATCGAAGTCACGTACCAGTTTTTTTTGTTGTAGGACTGGACTGCCTCCACCTTATTCTCCTGCGGCTTTAGCAGGGTGCGTCCGGTCCGGTACCCAAGGAACTGACCTCGGTCACCCCCAAGTGACACTTTTGCGGGTCCGCCTTCCACAACTCGAGAACTTGTTGGATATATACTGTAGATTATACTCCCAGCTACTAGAATGGATTACAAAGTCTTCCAGGTGGGCAGCAGCAAAGGGCAAGACAATGTCCATCAACCATTGCAAAGTAGCTGAGGCACCAAGCAGACCAAAGGGAAAAACCTGGTACTGCCAGCGGCCCCGGTCTGTCGTGAAGGCAGTTTTCCCTTAGCTTCCAGGCGGGAGAGCCACTTGTCATTAGCTCTTGAGATCTAATGAGGAGATGAACCAGCCCTTCCCCAGTCGGTCCACAAGATCATCTATAAGCGGAAGTGGGTACGTGTCAAAGGTGGAAATAGCACCATATGTCGTTACATAGGCGAATCATACCTTCACGATTTATTAAATTCACCATTTTTGTAAGTTCATAGATAGAGCTCAATGCTTTTGCGCTTATCTGGCTGTGGCAGTCTTTAATTCAATTGAATCACTTGACACTTTTCACAAGGGTAAATGGTTTCTGGCAACAGGCCAGAAATTTACAGGTGGTGTGGGAGAAGCAGCAGGACAGGAGAACTGACCAGGAATTCATGCATATGCGTGGGCGGGTCATGAGCGCGCTTTTGCTCCATCTGAGCTTTTTTCATGTGAGCTGTTTGAAAAACTTTATTAATGTTTTGCTGTAATTAATTGATGTATTCAATGCATGACCGGTATGGTGAAAGCTGCTCCTCCTAGGCTTCTTTTGCCACATTCAGCTGTCCGCTTAGCCGGCAGAAGAGGAGTTCAAAAGGTGTGAACCGTGTGGCGGCACAAACCACAGACAGCACATGTGGGATCAGCTGGTCCTACAGGGTCAGCTGGTTCCAAGATGCGCCCGTGAGGTTGGCTGCCGTCACGACTGCTCCGACCTACTTTTCTTTGTTTTTGCATTTTAAGGTAATTTCCAGTAACTTTAAACCGGCAAACTCATCACCATTGAGTACATTAGGTATGATAGCGACACTCTTGTTTCTATTGGTATACAATGTATTCACAATTCGACGTTTTTAACTCCGGATCCGAGCTCGCCGAGTGAGATCCTGAGGGAGAACAAAGGACACGACGCGAGAGACATTCGGGACTGCAATCTCCTCTGCTTCACCGAGACATGGCTGAACCCAGCGGTGCCAGACCACACCATACAGCCGGCCGAGTTCTTCTCGGTTCACCACATGGACAGGACATGGGACTCGGGGAAGTCAATGGTGAGCAGCTGGTGCAACAGCGCGAGCGTTGTTCCTCTTACACGCTCCTGCAGTCCAAACCTGGAACTACTGTTCATCATGTGTCATCCTTTTTATCTACCTCGGGAGTTCACATCACTCATAATCAGCGCTGTTTATATTCCACCACCATGGGAGATGTGATGAAGGGTTTGAGTTGAGAGATATGGAATACTGGGTGGATCCGGAGTGCCGCAGGCAGCTGGAGCCGGTAGGTGACAGGATTGATGCGATGAGTGATGCGATATGGTCCGACGAATCTGGGGGAGAGTTTTCTGGACTCTGTGCGGAGGTGTAGGTTTCTTGTAGACAGCCATACTTTGTCACCTACGTGGTACAATCGTCCCGGTGGGTGTCGATGGCGATGTTGGATGGCGTAGCGGGTGTTGGCTCGTTGGATGGCTGCGTTGGCGAAGCGCCATATCCGTCGACACCTGCGGACCAACTGTTGGGCCGAAGGTACATCAACCTCCGGTTCTTGGTGTTCGAACATCGGAGGTTGGAAACCATGGCACACCTCAAATGGGCTTAGCTTCGTGGCGGTGGAGACGTGAAGGTTGCGTGAAAGCTCCGCCCAAGTGAGGTGGCGGGCCCAGGAGCGCTGACGATCTGCCACGAAACACCTCAAGTAGCGCTCCAGTTGTTGGTTGGTCCGCTCCGTCTGACCATTGGTCTGAGGGTGGTAACCAGACGAGAGACTACAGGTGGAGTTGATCAGATCTCCTCGGTTAGCCTATTGACTAGCACTGCATGCCGATCCACCACGCCGCAGAGGCATGCGTGATCCGCTCGGTTCACCGCAGTAGGCTCAGTCATTCTGTCATAAATGAACTAACCTCGGTGACCAGAAGACGTAGCTTAGCGGTTAGCCCAATGTAGCGTGGATGGTGAACCCAAACGCGGTGAGAAGCGAGTGGATAGGATAACCACGCGATTTATTCTAAGGACTCTCCCGAAAGAGGACCAAGGGAAAAACACAAATTTCACCCGCGTCCTAAAATACACACTCAAAGATCAGAAAGTAAAACCCCAGAATTGGTGAGTACTCACAGTTTAGAAGACGGACACTCTGAACCGACATGGGCCGAAACTCAATGACTGAGCGTCGTACTGAGGTTTGTTTACTCCTCTTATACTTCCTGGTTCGCGACCGCATTGTTTCCGGGTCCTAGTGCCGGTCGCGTATTTGGTGTGCATGACAGAGAGTGAACACCAAGAAAGCAGCAGGACCAGACAGCATCTCAGGTCGTATTCTCAGAGCCTGCGCAGACCAGCTAGCACCTGTGTTCACTGAGATATTCAATTAAATTCAATTCAATTTTATTTATATACTGTAGCGCTTTTAACAATGGTCATTGTCTCAAAGCAGCTTCACAAAAATTAAAGAAATTTTACAAAAAAATAAAAATAATAATAATAATAAATAAATTTAATAAATAAATAAAATTATTAATTTAAATAATAATAATTATTATTATTATAGAAAAGAAAATAATTGGAAGTGTGGATGTGTGAGAAAAATGTGCAGATAATAATAATGAGACGAATGAATGAAATTTCTCTGATGAGCAAGCCAAGGGTGACGGCGACGGTGGCAAGGAAAAACTCCCTGAGATGGAATTAGGAAGAAACCTTGAGAGGAACCAGACTCAACAGGGAACCCATCCTCATTTGGGCGATAACAGATAGAAATGATATAACATCTTGTGTGTTGTGCAGGTGAAAATTCAATATGACAGAAATTATTTAAATTTAAATAGGGGTAGGGGTGGCTCAGTGGTTAAGGCATTGGACTACGGTTCGGAAGATCCCAGGTTCAAACCCCACAACCACCAAGTTGCCACTGTTGGGCCCTTGAGCAAGGCCCTTAACCCTCAACTGCTCAGATGTGTAATGAGATAAAAAATGTAAGTCGCTCTGGATAAGAGCGTCTGCCAAATGCCTAAATGTAAATGTAAATTGACATGAAGACCAGTTCAGCATAGGGACGAGTCAGTAGGTGCAGAGGGCAGATGAGGTCTGGATCACTGGAAGCACAGGAGCAGCATGTGTAGCTCCAACCATCATAAAGCTGAATCGAGCTGGAGCTGGTCCTTCTCTGGATGCCTCAGGAACCTCGCAGGGTCGGCCTTTGTCTACTGAAGCTGGCAAAATCTCCCGATGCCTCGGGATGGGTAGAGAAATACAGAACAGATGGGGAGAATTAGCGTAGTTGCCATTCGGTATAGGTGTACTGGAGTATGAGATTATGGGATGAGTTATGTGTATGCCAGATTAAAAAGATGCGTCTTGAGTCTACTTTTGAACTGAGAAACCGTGTCTGCTCCCCGAACACTGTCTGGAAGGCTATTCCAAAGCGTTGGAGCTAAATATGAAAAAGCCCTACCCCCTTTTGTAGATTTTGAAATTCTGGGAACTACCAGAAGTCCGGAGCTTTGTGATCTTAAGGCGCGTGGTGGATTGTAGCGCATCAGAAGACTGGTTAGGTATGTGGGAGCTAAACCATTTAAGGCCTTGTATGTAAGTAATACTATTTTGTAATTTATTCTAAACTGAACAGGTAGCCAGTGCAGGGATGATAATATTGGGGTTATATGATCATATTTTCTGGATCTAGTGAGAACCCTGGCAGCTGCATTTTGGATTAACTGAAGCTTGTTTATTGAGGATGCAGGACAACCACCTAGTAATGCATTACAATAGTCCAGTCTGGAGGTCATGAATGCATGAACTAGTTTTTCTGCATCAGATACGGATAAGATGTTCCTAAGTTTAGCAATATTTCGAAGATGGAAAAAGGCTGTTTTTGTGATATTTGAAATGTGATTTTCAAAAGACAAGTTACTGTCTAATATTACGCCCAGGTCTTTTACTGCTGAGCTGGTAGTAACAGTACATCCTTCTAAGCGCAGGCTGAAAGGGCCAATAAGTAATATCTCTGTCTTATCTGAATTTAATAAAAGAAAGTTATTGGTCATCCAATCTTTTATGTCCTGGACACACTCAGTTAATCTAGACAACTTAGGTATTTCATCTGGTTTAGTTGAGATATATAATTGGGTATCATCAGCATAACAATGGAAACTAATCCCATGTCTTCTAATGATGTTACCCAAGGGAAGCATGTATATTGAGAACAGAGGTCCTAAAACTGACCCTTGTGGGACCCCATATTTCACTGGCATTACACCAGACGGTTCTCCATTTAGATCTACAAAATGGTAGCGATCAGACCGGTAAGATCTAAACCATTTTAATGCCTGTCCCTGAATACCTATATAATTTTGTAAGCGATCTATGAGAATATTGTGATCTATAGTGTCGAATGCAGCACTAAGATCGAGCAGGACTAGCAATGAGATGCAGCCTTGGTCTGAAGCTAAAAACAAGTCGTTTGTAATCTTAACTAGTGCAGTTTCTGTGCTATGATGGGGCCTGAAACCTGACTGAAATTCTTCAAGGATGTTGTTATCCTGCAAGAATGTGCAAATTTGAGCTGATACTACTTTTTCTAGTATTTTTGATATGAACGGAAGGTTTGAAATCGGTCTGTAATTTGTTATTTCATTCGCGTCCAAATTAGATTTTTTAAGAAGCGGCTTATTAACTGCTAACTTGAAAGGTTTAGGGACGTGACCTAGATGTAATGAAGAATTAATAATGTTTAGAAGTGGCTCTCCAACCGTAAGCATCACTTCTTTTAAAAATCTGGTTGAGATTGGGTCTAACAGGCACGTTGCTGATTTAGCTGAGGTGATAAGTTTATACAGCTCTTCCTGTCCTATACCTGTAAAGCACTGAAAATCTAAATGTGAAGCTATAGGCTGAACTGGATCGTGAGATACTATTAGAGGTTGAACCTCCATTATTTTCAACATCTCTTTATCTCAGTCGGTGATCCCCACATGCTTCGAAGAGTCCATCATTGTTCCTGTCCCAAAGAAACCTCTTCCTGCTTCTCTTAATGACTATCGCCCTGTAGCCCTCACCTCAGTAGTGATGAAGTGCTTTGAGCGGCTGGTCAATGATGCAATCTCCTCCACACATCACTCACTCACCTGGACACTCGGAAAGGGAATTATGTTAAAATGCTCTTCATCGACTACAGCTCTGCATTTAATACCATAATTCCCTCCACACTCACCACCAAGCTGGAGCACCTGGGACTCAGCTCATCTATGTGTCAGTGGATCTCCAACTTCCTAACTGACCTACCACAGGCAGTAAAGATGGGCGGACATGTTTCAGCCTCCCGCACTCTCAGCACTGGAGCCCCCCAGGGTTGTGTTCTGAGCCCACTGCTGTACTCATTGTACACCTATGACTGCATAGCCACTACAAACTCCACCACCATCATTAAGTTTGCTGACAACACTGTGGTGGTGGGCCTGATCTCTGACAACGACGAGACAGCCTACCTGGAGGAGATTGGAAATCTGGAGAACTGATGCCAGAGGAACAATCTCCTCCTGAATGTCAGCAAGACAAAGGAGTTGATAGTGGACTTTAGCACAAAGCAGGAGAGGAACTACCAGACCCCCATCATCAACAGGAGCCCAGTGGAGAGAGTGGACAGCTTCCGATACCTCTGTGTTCACATCACGCAGGACCTGTCATGGTCCTGTCACATCAACACCGTGGTGAAAAAGGCCCGGCAGCGTCTCTACCACCTCAGGCGCTTGAGAGACTTTAGACTGCCCTCGAAGGTGCTCAGGAACTCCTGCACCATACAGAGCATTCTGACGGGAAACATCTTAACCTGGTTCGGGAACAGCATCATGCAGGACAGACGAGCTCTAAAGAGGGTCGTGCGTTCGGCTGAGCGCACCATCCGCACCGTGTGTGCACACCATCTGTGCACACACCCCAACGCACTGTATACCGGACAATCATGGACATAGCACATTTGCACAAACAATGCTCAATTGCACACTTCTGGACATTTTTCATTCATTCCACATATTTCCATTTAAATAAATTTTTGTCTTGTACAGATTTATAATACTATATATACTACTGTATATAATACAGGTTATATTTCTTATATACAGTACAGTGGCTTGCAAAAGTATTCAGCCCCCTTGAACTTTTCCACATTTTGTCACATTACAGCCACACACATGAATCAATTGTATTGGAATTCCACGTGACCAGTACAAAGTGGTGTACATGTGAGAAGTGGAACGAAAATCATACATGATTCCAAACATTTTTTACAAATAAATAACTGCAAAGTGGGGTGTGCATAATTATTCAGCCCCCTGAGTCAATACTTTGTAGAACCACCTTTTGCTGCCATTACAGCTGCCAGTCTTTTAGGGTATGTCTCTACCAGCTTTGCACATCTAGAGACTGAAATCCTCGCCCATTCTTCTTTGCATGTTTTGCTCCAGCTCAGTCAGATTAGATGGACAGCGTTTGTTAACAGCAGTTTTCAGATCTTGCCACAGATTCTCGATTGGATTTAGATCTGGACTTTGACTGGGCCATTCTAACACATGGATATGTTTTGTTTTAAACCATTCCATTGTTACCCTGGCTTTATGTTTAGGGTCGTTGTCCTGCTGGAAGGTGAACCTCCGCCCCAGTCTCAAGTCTTTTGCAGACTCCAAGAGGTTTTCTTCCAAGATTGCCCTGTATTTGGCTCCATCCATCTTCCCATCAACTCTGACCAGCTTCCCTGTCCCTGCTGAAGAGAAGCACCCCCAGAGCATGATGCTGCCACCACCATATTTGACAGTGGGGATGGTGTGTTCAGAGTGATGTGCAGTGTTAGTTTTCCGCCACACATAGCGTTTTGCATTTTGGCCAAAAAGTCAATTTTGGTCTCATCTGACCAGAGCACCTTCTTCCACATGTTTGCTGTGCAAACGGGTATTCTTATGGTTTTCTGTTAACAATGGCTTTCTACTTGCCACTCTTCCATAAAGGCCAGCTTTGTGCAGTGCATGACTAATAGTTGTCCTATGGACAGATTCCCCCACCTGAGCTGTAGATCTCTGCAGCTCGTCCAGAGTCACCATGGGCCTCTTGGCTGCATTTCTGATCAGCGCTCTCCTTGTTCAGCCTGTGAGTTTAGGTGGACGGCCTTGTCTTGGTAGGTTTACAGTTGTGCCATCCTCCTTCCATTTCTGAATGATTGCTTGAACAGTGGCTCCGTGGGATGTTCAAGGCTTTGGAAATCTTTTTGTAGCCTAAGCCTGCTTTAAATTTCTCAATAACTTTATCCCTGTCCTGTCTGGTGTGTTCTTTGGACTTCATGGTGTTGTTGCTCCTAATATTCTCTTAGACAACCTCTGAGGCCGTCACAGAGCAGCTGTATTTGTACTGACATTAGATTACACACAGGTGCACTCTATTTAGTCATTAGCACTCATCAGGCAATGTCTATGGCCAACTGACTGCACTCAGACCAAAGGGGGCTGAATAATTACGCACACCCCACTTTTCAGTTATTTATTTGTAAAAAATGTTTGGAATCATGTATGATTTTCGTTCCACTTCTCACGTGTACACCACTTTGTATTGGTCTTTCACGTAGAATTCCAATGAAATTGATTCATGTGGCTCATTTTTCTGTTCCATGTGCCTGCGTTCTCCACCAGTTGAACTGGTTTGACACACGGAGAGAAAATACATGAACCGTGTAAGCAAATACTCAGGTATGATCTACTCCCCTGAAAGGTGTGGGCATGGATGTTTTATTGGTCGCTGGTGATGGGAGCATGGCTACTGCTGATTGTGCTCCAGGTCAGGTGCATTTGCAGACCCCTGGGTGACTGGTTTGAGCGAGAAGTTTTAGCTAATGTGTGAGCAATGACTGTCACACTACCTAGGTTTAGTTTAATTAGCATGACATAAATTAGACCATAGCCATGCTACTCACTATTAACAACTTGTAAAATAATTGTATATAATCAGTGCTGGAGGACTGCAGACATCTTTGATAAAATAGTTTTTAAAAAAATTAGTGGAATGGCACCATGGTAGTGTTGTGGCTAGCAATGTGTCACCTTGCACCTCAAGGGTCTGGGTTTGATTCCCCTCTCGGGGTCTGTGTGCATGGAGTTTGCATGTTCTCCCCATGCTTAATGTGTTTCCCACGGGTACACCGGTTTCCTCCCACATTCCAAAGACATACTGATTGGGCCAATGTGTGAAAGTGTGTGTGTGTGTGTATCTGCATGTGTGTGCTCTGTGATGGACTGGCACCCTGTCCAGGATGTACTGCTTTTTCTTACTCGCTCTCATAGCGCTTTTCCAGTACAGCTGAGTCTAATTGAAAATCACGATGCAAATCGACGGTCTAGCTCTGACTCATTGCTCGAGCTGGCTGTGTGTGTGTGTGTGTGTGTGTGTGTGTGTGTGTGTGTGTGTGTGTGTGTGTGTGTGTGTGTGTGTGTGTGTGTGTGTGTGTGTAAAGTGATTCATAAGCGTGTATTCCCCTTAACAGTAATAATCATAATTATTATCCGATCATAATCAAACGAGCCACTTAAACAATCAGACGCAGACATGTGACAAGCGCTGTTGAGTTTTCCTCTGTCCCTGGAGGACGGTGCTGCTTTCTGGTCTATCAGAGTGTTGTGGTGTGGTTGTGTGTGTTTAATTGAATGTGGCATGTCATTAAAAGCAGAACCACCACACCATGGCACTTTCTGGATACAAACCTACTTAGGCAGACAGTGTGTGTCCTCGGTTTGTCCGAGCCCATTTATCAGCGAGCGCGTGTGCTGAATAATCCCCGCTCTCGACTCCTCCACTTCCTCTTGTGGTTCTCTGCTTAGTGGTGTGATTTCTTCTCTGTGGGACTTTTTTTCTGACTTTAAAATGCCGAAGCAGCAGGATTTTGCCGTGTGTGTGTGTGTGTGTGTGTGTGTGTGTGTGTGTGTGTGTGTGTGTGGGGTGTACAGGCCTGTAGGGTTCAGGTCATCTCACGCACATCACACAATTTATTAATACTGCAGAACTGATTGTGTGTGTGTGTGTGTGTGTGTGTGTGTGTGTGTGTGTGTGTGTGTGTGTGTGTGTGTGTGTGTGTTTGCTCGCGAACATACTTCGCAATGCACGCACCTTTATTTTTAGCCTGTTCCTGCCGCATATCGTGTCTCAATCTACCTGTTCTGCAGACAGAGCGAAATGAGAGCGCCACCTACCCCATTTCACCTTCTTGAGAACAATGTCGAGTGTGAGGTTTCAGTTCTTCACCGCTCTCGTCACTTCCACAGGCGTCTCCTGCAGCGCTGGCTAAAAGCGTGTTGGCCGAGGTGCCCAATCAGGTGGTGGATTACTACAACAGCAAAGGCATCAAGCCCAAGTGTCTGTCGGACTACGAGTCTTCCAGAGCCTTCAGTCCCTAAAATACACACACACACTACACACACACAGCATACTATTATTATTATTAATATTATTAATAACATAAATTGTCAGAGATTTGTTATTTATAAAACTGTTATAATTGTGTCTTTTTTTTTTTTTTTTTACAGTTTTGGAATTTTTTTGTATTTATATCTAAATGCTACATGGAATATAATTAATACATTCTTATGAATTTCCTTTTCATTGTACAAAATGTGTATATTATTATTATTATTGTTGTTGTTGTAATTAATATCAAAAATGTGTTCTGTATAAAACTGTTACAATTGTTATGTCTATATTTCTTTCAGTTTTTTTTTATTTATTTCTTTTCTGTATTTATATGTAAATTGAGTCAGAAGCTACACGGAATATAATTAATACATGAGTTCTTTATTCTACAGAATCTGTATATTATTATGATTATTATGGTTATGATTGTTATGATTGTTATTATGATTATTATTATTATAGTCAATTTCAATGTGTTCACATTTATTTATTTATTTATTTATGTATGTATTTCCGTGATTATTTACTGTACAGTTATTTACTTCACCTAAACTAAAACCCTCCAGACGTCCAGGTCAGGATTAAACCTGTTCCTACTGTAGACCATCTGCTTATGAAGGTGTTCACGGAGAACCTGATGGTCCCTCATCGCTCTCGCAGGAAGTCATGCAGTTGTCACTTCCTGTTACACAGCGGCAGCGTTATGATTTTAGTTCTACAGTTAAAATGTCGTCCTGCATGCGTTTCCCTACAGACGCCGTGTACAGTGTGTAGAGATGAACATCATCACCTGACCAATATTTACACACAGACACGAGATCTAGACACGTTTCCTGCTTTTCTACAGGATTTGTCCAATTCTGCTTTTCACAAGTTTCATACATTTTTAATCTGAACGTTCCTTCAGAGAATCTCTGTGTGTGTGTGTGTGTGCGTGTGTGTGTGTGTGTGTGTGTGTTAATGCAATAGATTACTTCCTCATCTTCCTTGTTTTGTATGCATGTAATAATGGTGTGTGTATGAGTGTATATAGGTGTGTGTGTGTGTGTGTGTGTGTGTGTGTGTGTGTGTGTGTGTGTGTGTGTGTGTACAGTACTTACTACAAATGCTAAATTGTATATTGCATGTTGACAATAAAAGAATTGAGAAGAGATAAAACAAGCATCTGTGTTTTTTCTCACTGCCTCTGATACTGTGTGTGTGTGTGTGTGTGTGTGTGTGTGTGTGTGTGTGTGTGTGTGTGTGTGTGTGTGTTAATGCAATATATTACTTCCTCATGTGAGCAGTTTATGGCTTAAAGAGATTGTGTTACATTGTGTTAAACACCTTTGATCTGAAATGATTGCTAGCAGCCCCACCCCCCACCCCCCCCCCCCATACACACACACACACACACACAACATGTTTACAGCTAATCATAAAACTTTATCTGTATTTCTTTATTTTAGATGCATTTGTATTTTTTTATGAAATGTAACTATGTAGACTCAAAGCATTCCATCGTGATGATTATAATCACCGGGTGTGTGTGTGTGTGTGTGTGTGTGTGGGGAGGTGGGGGGGGGGGGGGGTCAGGAAAGGCTTTTGAACTTCATGTATGTGTTTATACATTAATCCCCTCGTCCTGATCCTTTCAATTACTTTCACATTCATGTATAATTAAGCACTCGGATCATAAAGCTGACAAACACACACACAAACACACACACAAACATACACACACACGAATCCTCAGATAGAGGGGGGGGGGGGCACATCGGGTACGGGTCCCACTCCTGCCCCATCTGGGTGTCTGTGATGGATTGGCTTCTTTGATGTCCAGATTACACTTTTAAGTGGCTCAGTGAAGGACGACACACGCAGCAGATCTCCAGCGTCTGTCTGTGGAACAACTGAAAGACAAAAACTAATCACTTTGGCTTTAAAACCTGGAAAGAATAAATCATGGGCTCAAGCACGCGCTTCATTATTTTGCTCGTATTAGGAGTTTAGATCGGTCTTTACAGTAGGTCAGTTATTTATATTGGTTCTTACTTCCTGTGACGTGAATCCACTGTGATCATCTTTAAACTGAATATTGTTCATAAGCTGGTGTGTAATATTAGGTGCAGCTCTGCAGTGCTGTAACCGACTTCTATACAACCCTGCTGGCGCACATCATGTCCAACTGTACATGCATCCAGCTCATTATTTATCACCAGACAGCGATTACTGAAGAACACAGGGCGACTGGGACCAAAAAGTGCTCTGGACTTCCAGCCCACAGCAGCGCAACACGTCCCACATCATAATACACTGGCGTATTAATGTCATGAATGTCTCCATTAGTGAGACATTTATATTAACACCACTTTAATACATTTTTATTATTATAGTTAAACATAATATTTCCCAAACAAAGGAAAGAACATTAAGACAAACAACATATAAAACTATAAAGACTATTTATCAGGTCCGGGCGGGGGGGGGGGGGGGGTGGCGTCTGGATGCAGTGTAAGACACACAGTACCACACATCAGTGTAAACTACAAGTGCAGCAGGTCAGTGATGATGAACCAACACCCTCCCCTTCTCTACCCGAGCCGGTGCCCGTGTGATTGATACACTCGTTCATCTGATCCACATGCAGCTAGAAGTACCTTTCTGATCACACAGTAACTCTAGACGGCCTTTCTGCAGCAATAAAAGCCTTTGGTTTTGATTATTGATTCCCAGTCTCCAATTGGAAGCTTTGCTACTTTGATCAAAAGGTGCAGGCTATTTGTTGATGCCTCGTACAATCAGCACTACAGCAGGCAGAGCTTCGTCTTACGAAGCATCAAAGTTATGGAAGAGCCAATAGGAAGGCAAGGAATGAAGGACTGATCACACACAGGAACATAAGTTCAAGACTTACTCAGTATAGAGAGGGAGAGAGAGAGTGTTTTCCTGACACCTGGACCCGGGGGTTTATATCCCCAATTCATAAGAGTGGAGATAAATTAGACCCTAATAACTAGCGGGGCATCGGTGTGAGCAGTAATCTGGGGAAGGTGTTCTGCTGCATCATCAACACCCGGATCCAGGCCTTCCTTATCGAACACAGCGTCCTGAGTAAGAGTCAGATCGGCTTTCTACCAAACCATCGCACCACTGATCATATTTACACCCTACACACACTCATCAACCAACATCTTCACCAAAAAAGCAATACCAACATTTTTGCATGTTTTGTAGACTTTAAAAAAAGCATTTGATTCGATTTGGCACACAGGATTATTTTATCAGGTTTTAAAAAGTGGAATAGGGGGGTAAAGTATATGACATCATCAAGTCCATCTATTCGAACAACAAATGCAGCATAAAACTCGGCAAGAAAAGGACAGAATACTTCACTCAAGGGCGAGACAGGGCGTGGGGCGAGACAGCACGTGGGGTGAGACAGGGTGTGGGGTGAGACAGGGCGTGGGGTGAGACAGGGTGTGGGGGTGAGACAAGACGTGGGGTGAGACAGGGCGTGGGGTGAGACAGGGCGCGGGGTGAGACAGGACGTGGGGCGAGACAGGACGTGGGGTGAGACACGGTGTGGGGGTGAGACAGGGCGTGGGGCGAGACAGGGCGTGGGGCGAGACAGGGGTGTGGGGGTGAGACAAGACGTGGGGTGAGACAGGGCGTGGGGTGAGACAGGGCGCGGGGTGAGACAGGACGTGGGGCGAGACAGGACGTGGGGTGAGACACGGTGTGGGGGGTGAGACAGGGCGTGGGGCGAGACAGGGCGTGGGGCGAGACAGGGTGTGGGGGTGAGACAGGGCGTGGGGTGAGACAGGGCGTGGGGTGAGACAGGACGTGGGGTGAGACACGGTGTGGGGGTGAGACAGGACGTGGGGTGAGACAGGGCGTGGGGTGAGACAGGGCGTGGGGTGAGACACGGTGTGGGGGGTGAGACAGGACGTGGGGTGAGACACGGTGTGGGGGTGAGACAGGGCGTGGGGTGAGACAGGGCGTGGGGTGAGACAGGGCGTGGGGTGAGACACGGTGTGGGGGTGAGACAGGACGTGGGGTGAGACAGGGCGTGGGGTGAGACAGGACGTGGGGTGAGACACGGTGTGGGAGTGAGACAGGGCGTGGGGTGAGACACGGTGTGGGGTGAGACAGGGCGTGGGGTGAGACAGGGCGTGGGGTGAGACAGGACGTGGGGTGAGACACGGTGTGGGAGTGAGACAGGGCGTGGGGTGAGACACGGTGTGGGGTGAGACAGGGCGTGGGGTGAGACACGGTGTGGGGTGAGACAGGACGTGGGGTGAGACACGGTGTGGGGGTGAGACAGGGCGTGGGGTGAGACACGGTGTGGGGGTGAGACAGGACGTGGGGTGAGACAGGGCGTGGGGTGAGACACGGTGTGGGGGGTGAGACAGGGCGTGGGGGCGAGACAGGGTGTGGGGGTGAGACAGGGCGTGGGGTGAGACAGGACGTGGGGTGAGACAGGGCGTGGGGTGAGACAGGACGTGGGGTGAGACACGGTGTGGGAGTGAGACAGGGCGTGGGGTGAGACACGGTGTGGGGTGAGACAGGGCGTGGGGTGAGACACGGTGTGGGGTGAGACAGGACGTGGGGTGAGACACGGTGTGGGGGTGAGACAGGGCGTGGGGTGAGACACGGTGTGGGGGTGAGACAGGACGTGGGGTGAGACAGGGCGTGGGGTGAGACACGGTGTGGGGGTGAGACAGGGCGTGGGGGCGAGACAGGGTGTGGGGGTGAGACAGGGCGTGGGGTGAGACAGGACGTGGGGTGAGACAGGGCGTGGGGTGAGACAGGACGTGGGGTGAGACAGGGCGTGGGGTGAGACAGGGCGTGGGGTGAGACAGGGCGTGGGGTGAGACAGGACGTGGGGTGAGACAGGACGTGGGGTGAGACAGGGCTGCAGCTTGAGTCCAGCTCTGTTCAATATTTACATTAATGAGTTATCGATGTTACTGGAACAATCTGCAGCTCCTGGACACTAAACACTGAAACTAAACTAAACTACTGAACACGGCTTACAGCAGCACCTGGACCTGCTGGAGCGGTTCTGTCAGAACTGGGCCCTGACAGTCAATCTAGCAAAAACCTAAATTATCATTTTCCACAAAAAGGCCAGATCTCAGATAAACAGACACATGTTCACTCTGGGAAACTCCGCCCTAGAACACACGTTACATTACGACTACCTGGGACTGAAACTCAGCCCCTCCGGAGGCTTCGATCTGGGAGTGAATGCACTGAAAGAAAAAGCACGAAGAGCTCTATATGCAATTAAGAACAGATTCTACAGAATATACATCCCAATTAGAATCTGGTGTAAAATGTGTTGATAGCATCATCGCACCTATTGCGCTGTACGGATGTGAGGTCTGGGGTCGACTCAGTAAACACGACTACACTCGCTGGGACAAACATCCCACAGAGTCCCTGCATGCAGAATTCTGTAGAAATCTCCTCAAAGTTCAGAGAAAAACACCAATTAACGCATGTAGGGCAGAATTAGGCCGATTCCCGCTGATTATAGCCGTCCAGAAAAGAGCAGTAAAATTCTATAAACACCTTAAAGTGAGTAATGAAAACCCCCTGCAGTACGAAGCACTGAGAACCCGAGAGCTCGGCCCTAAACCCAGTCCCCTCTGTCAGCTGATCCTGAGACTCACTAACACACTAACCCCTAACACACTGCAGTCTCAGAGCAGCACTGCTCACCACAGTCTCATCAGGATCACACACACACACACACTGATCAGATGAGGAGAGAGTATCTGCAGCACTGGGACAGTCCGAACCAAACCCAGTCCAGACTACACTGCTATCGGGCCCTAAAGAGAGAGAGGAGGAACCGGCAGAGTGTCTCTTCACCGTCAGAAATATAAAGCAGAGACGGATCCTGACCAGGTACAGGCTGAGGGACACCGTCTGGCTGTAGAGACGGAGGAGACACAGGAGAACCTGGAGCCCAGAGAGCAGAGACTGTGTGCTCAGTGTACGAGCGGTGAGGTCGAGACGGAGATGCACTTCCTTCTTTACTGCCAAAAATATCAACATATAAGGAGCAACTTCACTGAGATCATCACTCACAAAATCCCAAATTACTCCAAATTAACAGAAGGTGAAAAAATGAGAATCAGTTTAGGAGAAGGCGGCACTGCTACACTCGCTGGAGAGTGTGTGTCCGAGTGTGAGAACCTGAGGGACAGAGACACAGCGGAACCTCAATGTTCCTAACTAACTAAAAAAGAAAAATAGTCATAATAATAAAAATTGTATATCACAACTGTTTAGATTGTTATTGTTGTTATTGTTGTTAATATTGATGATTTATATGTACATGTATGTATATATATATATAATTTTTTTTTCATTATATATATCATTATATACGTTATTTAATTTCTTTTCATTCATTCATTCATCTTCTGTACCGCTTTATCCTCTATTCAGGGTCGCGGGGGACCTGGAGCCTATCCCAGGAGACTTCGGGCACTAGGCGGGGTACACCCTGGACAGGGTGCCAATCCATCGCAGGGCACACACATACGCACATTCACACACTACGGTCAATTTAGGAACGCCAATTAGTCTAACCTGCATATCTTTGGACTGTGGGAGGAAACCGGAGTACCCGGAGGAAACCCACCAAGCACGGGGAGAACATGCAAACTCCATGCACACAGAGACGGGAATCGAGCCTGCCCGGGGAATCGAACCCAGACCCTGGCGGTGCAAGGCGACGTTGCTAACCACTACACCACCGCGCCGCCCATTTAATTTCTTTATTATTGTTATTTTATTTCTTTTATTATTAATGTGTATATGTATATTTATTTATTATTATTTTATTTATTTATTTATTTTATTTTTTATTTTTATTTTGGGGGGGGGAGTGGTTGTTTTGTTTATGTCTACCTAATATGATATTCTTTCATATCTAATATGTAATTCAGATTAATGTAATTAATGTTTTCTAATGGCTTTGGCAACAATGTAATACTTTTGTTAACATTCATGCCAATAAAACTCTTCTGAACTGAACTGAACTGAGAGAGAGAGAGAGAGAGAGAGAGAGGGAGGGAGAGGGAGGGAGAGAGAGAGACATAGACAGAGAGACAGGGAGAGTGAGAGACAGAGAGAGAGAGAGGGAGGGAGAGAGAGAGAGAGAGAGAGAGAGAGAGATAGACAGAGAGACAGGGAGACAGGGAGAGAGAGAGAGAGAGAGAGAGCATGGTGTCAGTTCAGGAGTTTGTGCCTTATGTGATTGTGATGTAACACTACTGTGTGTATGAACACGACGCTGTAATACCTCAATATCAGAGGATTTCAAAGCTGGTCAGGGGATCAAAATGGAGTTAAATGAAGTTAAATCTTTAAGTCCATTTTGATCCTTTAACCAGCTTTGAAATCCTCTGATATTCAGCACATTGTAGAGAGATGGCTTTAATTGGAGCAGCATGTCTGAAAAAAAAAACCATAGGAATAAAAAAGATCTACAAAAATAGTAACCTACTGACGCTGCTGTTAGCTGATACGGTGCTGATAGCGTCCCAACTTTAATTGATCTTTTAGGGAACTCTATCTGTTTCATATTGTTTCGTCAATGCTCCTCTTGGTCTACATTTCCGTTCCTGTCATATGAGTGCTCACAAGTCCAAATTCAGATCTCATGTCTGTAGACTAACAGGATCTTTATATATTATACACTTCATCCCGCTGCACTGAATCCACTTATCCACAGTTAACTATAGATGTTTAAGACGCCTCCGTTAAACAAAAGATCTTTTACAAAAGAACCTCATGACCTCGGGTATAATTTTAGCTCAGTAGGAGCTTCTAAAGTACATAGATTATCATAAATTAGTTTTTACCAGAGTAACAAGGACATGGCAGAGTCTTTGTGAAGATCCACAAGGTAATAAAGCACATCGAAATTCTTCACACATTCTGCATGTCTAGTGGTTTATAAGCCGCAGTTAGAATTCCAGTGTGTGTGTGTGTGTGTGTGTGTGTGTGTGTGTGTGTGTGTGAAAAAGTCTTTGCCCCTCCTGATTTTCTCTATTGTTGTCAGATCCTTACATGTCATATAGGACACAAGACAAAGCACAGGTTTTAAATGATCATTTCATTTTTTAATGAAAAAATGTTACGCAACACCTACAGTGTATCAGACTCATGAAAAAGTAACTGCCCCCCAAACATGCAACAGCTGCAAACAAGCAGAGCAACATGAAAGGGTTTTAAGGTTAAATCATCCCCTTAGGCATCATTCATTTAAGCCAAAACAAGTCGGCACGGTGGTGTAGTGACGCTTCATCAGTCCACAGAACATTCTCCCAAACTGCTCAGGGGTCATTAAGCTGTTCTTTTGCATATGTGGTGAGTCTTTACGTTCCTCCCGCACCTCAGTTGTAGATACCAGTTTAAAGACGTATATACCAGAGTAAATGCAGAACAATAACCAACAAGATGTACACAACAGGCGGGTCTCATAAACAGGAAGAACTGATGTGCCACCTATCAGAGTCAACGCAGCTTAGTGAGAACGTGCCAGAAGCAGCCATGCAAGCCCAAGCCATGACATGAGACATGATTTATCCTGTATACAGGGTCACAGGGGCCTGGAAGCCTGCTCTTTTGTTCTTTTGAATCTATTGCACCGCATAGCGTCTATGGGAGTCATGTGACAAAACGACTCAGGACTTGAAGACTCATTGCTGAGAATCGTTCAATTCTGTTTCCTGTATATAACATACGGAGGTTATGCGATGCTTTGAGCATTCGCGGCCAATAGAAAATGAACGACTCGTTCATCTGAGTCACGTTAAAGAGTCGTTCAAAAAGAATGAATCGTTCATGAACGACCCATCACTAGTGAGCTGTTCATTCTGTTTATTATAACATGTCCTCAGCTGCACTATAACCAGAGGTGGAAAGTAATACGTTATATTTACTCGCGTTACTGTAACTGAGTAGATTATTTGTGTATTTCTACTTTTTAAAGTATTTTTTCAAATCTATAATTTTACTTTTACTTCAGTATGTTTTGTTTAAGGTTTTGTACTTCACTACATTATAAATCATATTCACTACTGAGGAAAAAATAAATGAATGAAAATGAAAAAAAATTGCACCTCAGAAACCACTGCACTGATGACTGATGGAGAACAAACGCGTTAAATTCACAAGAACGATGGAGACAAAACAGATGTCGGTGATACAGACACAGCTGGAAGTGAAACGCCAACAAACTCTTATGATCAAACCCCTGGTCATATTTACGCCACCACTTTGATTTCAAGCACAACAAAGGGAACAGATTTATTGTGTAAGTGTGTTCCATTCCCCATCCCCCCCCCCAACTCAGTAACTTTTACTCTGAGTAAATCTTTAATGAGCTACTTTTTACTTTTACTTGAGTAGATGTTTATAAGGGTAACTTTACTTGTACTTCAGTAAACGTTCACTAAAGTAACAGCACTTTTACTTAAGTACAACATTTTATTACTCTTTCTGACTGTAATATTCTCATTATTGGAACTATAGACAGAGTGTGTGTATGTGCACGTGTTGGGAGTCTGTTTATTGGAAACGCAACATTTTATTTTTTTGCTGATTAAAAGATTGAAATGAACTAAATGACTCAAAAAAAGACCTGAGTCACTAAAATGATTCAAACTTTCCGTCATCACTGGGGTGGCAGTTAAATTATATTTTAAATTCACAGGTAAGTATTTATAATATAATATTTTTAAAATATAATATAATATAAAGTAATATATATATATATACACACAAAACATCAGACATCGTCAAATGTCCATGAGTGAAATTAATTGATCCATTAATTAAAATGTAGTTCGCACCAGTGAATAAATATATATCGATCTTCCTGATAGCTGATAATTAATATCGTGTATTAATAATGAATAATGTTGTTTTTTTGAGAAAGCGGAACTATAAACCTTGTGTGTGCAGCTCCGCCGGAAGTGTTAAAGCGTTACACCGGAAGTTGAAGTTTTGACATTTCAGTCCGGACGTGGGAATGGTGTGTGTGTTACTGTTGTGTTAAACACAGTGTGTGTGTGTGTGTGTGTGTGTGAGATCAGGATAATGGTGTCCGTGTGGAGACTCCTGAGACTCGGGGACTCGCTGCTCAACACGGCGGCTGCGGTTTTACCCCGAACACGAGCAGCACCGGCAGGGTGAGGGCTCTGTGCACAGCTACATGCTAACATGCTAACAGGCTAGGTGACCTGGACTGAATCCCTCACTCTCACTGTACTGGGGGGGGGCACTTATTTATGAGCAGTATAGAGTAGCACACACTGGTCGTGTGATTTCTACAGTCTATATAAATATATAATATAAATATCTAATGCAGTGTTTAACTGTTTATTATCAGTAACTCAGGGTTTGATAGTAATGAGATCCTGAGCTGGAGTTTATTACAGGAGACTCCAGACTTCACTGTGGAAAAGGATTTCTCATTTTAAATACTTTCACACTTCAGATCATCATACAAGTTTTAAAATTACACAAAGATAACACGAGTAAATACAAAATGCAGCTTTTAAATGATTTTTTCATTTATTAAGAGAAAGTAAATTTGTGTTCACTGAGTCTCTCGCTGAGTCTCTCACGTCACTGTGGAGGAATTTTGGTTCACTTGGCAGAATTGTTTGAAGTTCATCCACATTGGAGGGATTTGCAAACATGAACCGACTGTTTTAAGATCGCAGTCAGATTTATGTCCAGAGCCTAATTCAGGAGACCTGGAGGGGGTTCCAGTCCACTCGCTCATTCACACACAGGTCTTTGGACTGTGGGAGGAAACCAGAGTACCTGGAGGAAACCCACCAAGCACAAGGAGAACATGCAAACTCCATGCACACAGAGACGGGAACCAAACCCTCGACCCACTAAGCCTCCATGGACTAGGCCACTCCAAAACCTTTTTTATTTTTTGTTTGTTTGTTTTAACCATCCAGCCGTGTGCTTGTCCAGCCGTGTGCTTGTCCAGCCGTGTGCTTTCTGGTGTGTTTTGGATCGCTGTCCTGCTGTATATCCCAAGTGAGCTTGAGCCTGAGGTCACAAACTGATGGCCGGACGTTCTCCTTCAGGATTTTATGATGGATCGTAGAATTTATGGTTCCGTCACTTATGGATAGTCATGCAGGTCCTGAAATTGCAAAGCCCCAGACAGTCACACTAACACCACCATGTGTGACAGTTCGTATGATGTTCTTTCATGAAATGAAACACTGTGTTAGTTTAATGCCAGATGTAACAGGACACACACCTTCCAAAAAGTTTTGGCTAGCCTTTGTGTTCTTTTTGGTTAGAGGTGTCTTTCACCTTGGAACTCATGGATGCCAATTTTGCCCCCAGTCACTTACTTCAAATTCAAATTCAAATTTTATTTGTCACATACACAGTCATACAGTATGAAATGCAGTGAAATGCTTTTTGCGACCACAGGGTCGCGACGGCAGCCATTTCCCAGGCGCCATCATACTTTACTGATGCCATCATACATTACTTATTGTTGAATCATGAACACTGAGGTTAACTGAGACGAGTGAGACCTGCAGGCCTTTAGATCATGTTTTGGGTTCTTTTCTGAGCTCCTCGATGAGGCGTCGTTTTGTTTGGCCCCTCACTCCTGGGAAGGTGCACCACTGTTTCAGGTTTTCTCCATGTGTGTATAATGTCTCTCACCGTAGTTTACTGGAGTCCCAAAGCCTTAGACCAAGACTGTACAATTACTTTGTTTCTCATCTGTTTAATGATTTCTTGATTCAGCAGGTGTGGCAGTAATTGGGTCTGGGTGACATTTAACTCAGCTTTCCAAAAATCATAGTTCATTCGAGATTTAGCAAGGGGGCAATAACTTTTTTCACATAGAGCCAAGTAGCGTAAATACTAAATGTCACTATTTGTATAACCTCCTCCTACTCATAATTACGCCTTGTCGTACCACGGTGTGCCCGGCAGTGGCGCTGTTCTTCAGGGTGTGAGGACGGTGAAGACGTCCACATGGTGGGATGAACATCTGACTGAGGACGCCGTGGAGTTCCTGAAGAGGGAGGTGGGGGAGGAGTACCGAGAGCTCACCGCGGCTAATCTCAGCCCTCTGAAGGACGACCCCTGGCCCCGCCCCGCGTGGGAGGACCGTGAGTCTCACTCTTCTGTTT
The DNA here is from genome assembly GCA_030522415.1 of Channallabes apus. Taxonomy (NCBI): domain Eukaryota; kingdom Metazoa; phylum Chordata; class Actinopteri; order Siluriformes; family Clariidae; genus Channallabes; species Channallabes apus. The sequence goes on from CM060127.1 coordinate 1,467,477, forward strand.
CATGCTTCACTGTGTGTGTGTGTGAGAGAGAGAGAGAGAGACAGATCTGCAGTCAGCGTGTGTGTGTGTGTGTGTGTGTTTACAGAGAGCCGCAGGGTCGGGCTGGTTGCTGTGAAGCTGGGGATGATGCCGGTGTGGACCAGGTCAGGAGAGCGCCATGTAGTGACCATGCTGCAGGTAAGCTCCGCCTCCTCACCATCAGAACCTCACACACTGATGCCTCTCTGCCCCGCCCCCCCACACGGTAGCCTTCTGAACATCTGGAGCTGCTTCAGTTATACAGTGTGTGGTTTATATAAACACCTGTGTGTGTGTGTGTGTGTGTCTCAGGTGCAGGACTGCCATGTGATTAAACACATACCTAAAGATCTGTATGACGGCAGGTCGGCTGTTCTGGTCATCGGTGGGAAAAACGTCTCTCCCTTTCATGTGAGTTTACCCTCTCTCTCTCACTCACACACACACACACACACGCACACGCACACACACACACACTTACATTATGGCTCCACACACGGGTCATTATCCAGAACCACTTTTACCTCATCATATGTCTGAGCAGTTGAGGGTTAAGGGTCGCGCTTGGGGGCCCAACAGGGACAACCTGAACCTGGTACCTTCCGAAACTGTAGTCCAAAGCATTTACCCCCCTCCACCCCTCCACCCCTCCCAGCCCTAATTCCTCTTCATTCGTCACATCCTTCACTTCTCCACCTGCCTTCACTCAGCACTCGCTCCTCACATTCCTGTCTGTCTCTCTCTCGTGCTCCTGTCTCGCTCTCGTGCTCCTGTCTCTGTCTCGTGCTCCTGTCTCGCTCTCGTGCTCCTGTCTCTGTCTCGTGCTCCTGTCTCGCTCTCGTGCTCCTGTCTCGCTCTCTGTCTCTCTCTCTCTCTCCCCCTCCCCCCCCCTTTTAGTCCTGATGAGTGCATGAGACTGAGATTGTCTTTATCACGTTCCAGTTAATTAATGAGGAAACACATTACTGAGATTTTAGAAAGAGCTTCAGGAGGATTACAGAGCGGCTCTAAGAGTGCAGGCAGTGTGCGTGTGCGTGCGTGCGTGTGCGTGCGTGCGTGTGCGTGCGTGCGTGTGCGTGCGTGCGTGTGCGTGCGTGCGTGTGCGTGCGTGTGCGTGCGTGCGTGCGTGTGTGTGTGTGTGTGTGTGTGTGTGTGTGTTAACGTCTCTTTCATCACTCAGAGATCAGCGGAGTACCTGGAGACGTTCCAGAACGCTGGAGTTCCCCCTAAACAAAAACTCACCACGTTCAGAGTCACAGAAAACGCCATCATCAAACCAGGTACTGACCCTCTGTCTGTCTGTCTGTGGGGGGGTGGGGTGGGGGGGGTGTCTCCTCCACTCCTGATCTAAATGTATGACAGGTTGTGACTCTGCTGTCCCTCACTGATGTTAATCATCGTGATTCTCCTCTGTTTGTTCAGGAACTCCTCTATACGCTGCACACTTCCGTCCAGGACAGTACGTGGACGTCACAGCCAAGACGTAAGAGTTTTTATTAACATGTAGTTACTGTAGTTCCCCAGTCATGCTGTAAGCTCCACACTGGGGCTCCTGGATTCGCACCCTCATCAGGTGCCCTACTGAGCACACTTAGCCATACAGTACACTCGGTGGGTGAAACACGTCAGGTTACAGATCAGACATGCAGCAGGTTACTCCCCTTCACAGAGCACGCATCACGTTTAATGTACACCTTAAGCCCCGCCTACTGGGGAGCACAGGGAGATGTGCTCTGAGACACTTGGGGGGGGGGGATGTGATCTGATCTGAGACACTTGGGGGGGGGGGGATGTGATCTGAGACACTTGGGGGGGGGGGGATGTGATCTGATCTGAGACACTTGGGGGGGGTGGGGGGATGTGATCTGATCTGAGACACTTGGGGGGGGTGTGATCTGAGACACTTGGGGGGGGTGGGGGGATGTGATCTGAGACACTTGGGGGGGGGGGATGTGATCTGAGACACGTGGGGGGGGGGATGTGATCTGAGACACGTGGGGGGGGGGATGTGATCCGAGACACGTGGGGGGGGGGGGGGATGTGATCCGAGACACGTTGGGGGGGGGATGTGATCCGAGACACTTGGGGGGGGGGGATGTGATCCGAGACACTTGGGGGGGGGATGTGATCCGAGACACTTGGGGGGGGGATGTGATCTGAGACACTTGGGGGGGGGGATGTGATCCGAGACACGTGGGGGGGGGGATGTGATCTGATCTGAGACACTTGGGGGGGGGGGATGTGATCTGAGACACTTGGGGGGGGGGATGTGATCTGAGACACTGGGGGGGGGGGATGTGATCTGAGACACTTGGGGGGGTGTGATCTGAGACACTTGGGGGGGGGGGATGTGATCTGAGACACTTGGGGGGGGGGGATGTGATCTGAGACACTGGGGGGGGGGATGTGATCTGAGACACTGGGGGGGGGGATGTGATCCGAGACACGTGGGGGGGGGGATGTGATCCGAGACACGTGGGGGGGGGGATGTGATCCGAGACACGTGGGGGGGGGGATGTGATCCGAGACACGTGGGGGGGGGATGTGATCCGAGACACTTGGGGGGGGGGGATGTGATCCGAGACACGTGGGGGGGGGGATGTGATCCGAGACACGTGGGGGGGGGGATGTGATCCGAGACACGTGGGGGGGGGGATGTGATCCGAGACACTGGTGGTCTGAGTGTTTGAGAAGCTGCTGATCAGCCGTGTCGAGCTCACCATCAGTCAGCAGCTAGTCACAATGCTGCCGTTCGTGCGCTACAGTACACATGCTCAGTGGCGGTTTTAGGTATGGGCGAACTGGACCTCCCGATGGGGGGTAGAGGCGCTGACGGTGGGGGCGCCGGAAGGGAGTCTCGCCCGGGGAGCAATCCAGTGTAGAACCACCACTGCACATGCTCCCTGCCTGGTGCGACAAGTACCACCTCAGAGATTCACGCATCTATGGCCGACCGTATGCGCGATGTAAAAGTGCGCGTATGTTCTTTTATAGCGGAGCATGACCTGTCGCTCACAGTCTCACAACCGCTAGTTAATTTAATGCAATCAGTTGTCAAGACAAGAGTCCACTTTCACGATAGTCTATGTCTAATACACACATGGCGTTGCTGCTTACTGGAAATCCGGATTGTCATCTAAGCTGAAAACGAAGATGTTTAAATGTAGATGAGGTGGAACTGTAGAACAGGTGGAAACATGGACAGGATTCTGAATGTTCGTGTTCGGTACTATGATGATGATGTGGGAAAAGTGGCAACCCAGCATGTAGCCTCGAGGAAACTGAATACTGCAGATGCCTTAATAATCACAAAAACATTGACAGACATTCTCCAGTCTTATAGCCTGACATTGTTTGGTGTTATAAGATAAATAAAAACATGCAGTGAAAAGATATGTGGTAGATGGTTGATTATTTGTCAAGGTATATATTTTTTCAAAGATTACAAATAGCTTTTAAAATATACAAACTGGCAACATTAAAGCGGTTTAATCTCCCCTTAAAACTCTATTAGTCTCAACTATTTAAATAAAGTGTTTGTGGAATATGGCTTGGCCTGTTCAATCAGACGATTTTTTTCACTTTAATCCCTGGTGTGTGTGTGTGTGTGTGTGTGTGTGTGTGTGTGTGTGTGTACAGGATTGGGAAGGGGTTCCAGGGTGTGATGAAGCGCTGGGGTTTCAGTGGTCAGCCTGCTACTCACGGCCAAACCAAAACACACAGGAGACCTGGAGCTCTGGGACCAGGAGGGGTGAGTGTGTGTGAGTGTCTCGTGTGTGTGAGTGTCTCGTGTGTGAGTGTCTCGTGTGTGTGAGTGTCTCGTGTGTGTGTGAGTGTCTCGTGTGTGTGTGAGTGTCTCGTGTGTGTGTGAGTGTCTCGTGTGTGTGTGAGTGTCTCGTGTGTGTGTGAGTGTCTCGTGTGTGTGTGAGTGTCTCGTGTGTGTGAGTGTCTCGTGTGTGTGAGTGTCTCGTGTGAGTGTCTCGTGTGTGTGTGTGAGTAATATGAAGTCTTTGGTCTCCTGGTTGGGTGAATTGTCCTCTCATGTCCTCACAGGATCCTGCTAAAGTTTTCAAAGGGAAGAAGATGCCCGGAAGGATGGGGAACATTTACGACACAGCGTTTGGCCTGAAGGTACGTACACACACACACACACACACACACACACACACACACACGGAGACACATGTGCGTCTGTCATCTGATTATTATTATTAATGTTAGTATTTGTGATGTTTTGTCTTCAGGTGTGAGCGGAAACGTCCTGTATTACACACTCTGCCTCATCACCACTAATGTGTGTGTGTGTGTGTGTGTGTGTGTGTGTGTGTGTGTGTGTGTGTGTGTGTTTCTCTCTTTCTCAGGTTTGGAGAGTGAACACCAAAAATAGCATCCTGTATGTGAACGGCTCTGTACCTGGCCACCGGAACTGCATGGTGAAGGTAAAGACACACACACTCGCACACACACTCGCGCACATGCGCACACACACGTGTGTACAATATTCCTCTATTTGTTTTTGGTGTGTTTTCAGGTCAGAGACACGGTTCTTCCTCGACACCAGGAGAAGAACAGGAACCCTCCGTTCCCCACGTACTTCCGAGACGGAGACGAGGAGCTCCCAGACGACCTGTACGCAGACGACATGTTCCAGTTCGGGGAGGCTCTACCTGAGTGAGACCCTGACACCCCGCCCCCGTCCACACACACACACACACACCCTGACTCCCTTTACCTTCATATCCTGTGTGTGTGTGTGTGTACTGAGAGTTTTGCTAAAGGACTGAGATGATTAACACACACACCTCTGTGCAGAGCTCTGACCTGACACCCTGCTGTTTGTAAATCTCATCATTAAAATCCTGTTTTTCATACAAAGTGTGTTTTTATTCTCGGAGTGTGTGATGTGACCGAGACCAGTGCGGAGTGTACGCAGCACACATGATGAGAGTGGAAGTGTGTGCCGGGTGTTGAGCGAGTGTGTAAGGAGTGTCACTGGGAGGACCAACATTAGCATATTAGCATAGCAGCGCAGCTACGACTCCAGTCTGAGGCTGATTGTGTCCGAGACCCGCATGAGTCGTGTCAGGAGCGACTCGGCACTGTGTGGTCTGTAAACCTGTCTGTGGTCTGTTTAACACTTATTCAGGACACACACACACACACATCTGACATTTACAGTGGTGTTGACATTCAGGCTCTCATGAGGGATTTAATCCGCATCTCTCCTGAGTTCACCTTCAGAGAGCTGCAGTCACCTTAAGCTGAAATGCTCTATTGTGTCTATAGTCTCCCTGAAGGAGGGGGAGGGGGAGGGGGCCGGTTAGCTCAGTGATGCTCAGAAGGTGTTTAGAAGGTGCTGCCACTGTTGGGCTGAGATCCTTCACCCTCCTGTACAGCCCAACCCTGTAAGAAACTTAAATTTTATTTGTCACGTACACAGAATGATATGAAGTGAAATGCTTAAACTACCCTTAATATTACTAAAGAAGATTCAAAAGTTAATTAAGAAATTATTTAAGTAAATAAGAGAACTAAAAAAAAAACTTTTACATTTACATAATATACAAGCCATAAGATAATACTAAAATAAAATAGAAATAGAAAGATATTTATAATAGAAATTAAATAATATATAATAAAAATTGAAATATATATATATATATATATATATATATATAGTAAAATGAAATATATTTGAAACGTAATGTAGAACCGTGTCCAGTTATTGGCCAGATTGCAGTTCAAGTCCATAGTGTGCAAAAATGTACAAATGTTCCAAACTAAATTTGTAATCCTGAGGTGTGCAACATGTGAGTGTTAAGTGGTCTTGTGGTTGAGAAACCGCATCGCCTGGCCTCGGTCCAGCACCGCTTGCTGTAGATGGAGTGCAGGTCAGGAAGCTCGGTGCGGATGATGCGCTCAGCTGATCTCACCACCCTCTGTCGAGCTCGTCTGTCCTGCATGATGCTGTTCCGGAACCAGTTTGAGATGTTTCCCGTCAGGATGCTCTCTATGGTGCAGTAGAAATTCCTGAGCACCTTGGATGGCAGTCTGAAGTCTCTCAGGTGGTAGAGATGCTGTCATGCCTTTTTCACCACGGTGTTGATGTGACACAGGGGTATCGGAAGCTGTCCACTCTCTCCATTGAGTTGCTGTTGATGAAGGGGGTCTGATAGTTCTTACTTGGTGGTTGTGGGGTTTGAACCTGCGATCTTCCGAACTGTAGTCCAATGCTTTAACCACTGAGCTACCCCTACTGAGCTCCTGAGTTACCCCTGGCCCCTGGTTCATCTCCTGCTTAGTGCTAAAGTCCACTATCAACTCCTTTGTCTTGAGGCGTTCAGGAGGAGATTGGTCCTCTGACCCCAGTTCTCCAGATTTCCAATCTCCTCCAGCTAGGTCGTCTCATCGTTGTCGGAGATCAGGCCGAACACGATGGTGTCGTCAGCAAACTTAATGATGGTGAAGTTTGTAGTGGCTACGCAGTCAGTGTTCAAAATAATAGCAGTGTGTTGAATAAAGTGAGTAAATCTCCATATCCATATAATAACGTTTAATTTAAACCACATAAATGCATTGGACTCCCTGTACATTCTATTCTGAAGAAAAATGTGCTAAATGTATTATTAGTTTAATGTAAGTGAGGAAAAACAAATATTAGTCTGTTCTAATTATATTATTAGTATATATTATATTATAATTGTTCTATTATTTTTAACACCACTGTAGGTGTACAAAGAGTACAGCAGGGGGCTCAGAACTCAACCCTGGGGGGCTCCAGTGCTGAGAGTGAGGGAGGCTGAGACATGTCAGCCCATCCTTACTACCTGTGGTCTACCAGTTAGGAAGTTGGAGATCCACTGACACAGAGATTATCTGTTCTTGTGCTTTTGAAAAATAAATGTTTTTTCTAAGAACATTTAATAGGATGTTGTTTATTGCATATATGTATGTTTTTTTTTTTTGTAATAGACCAGTATATCATTCATTCATTCATCTTCTATACCGCTTAATCCTGTGTTCAGGGTCGCGGGGGACCTGGAGCCTATCCCAGGAGACTTCGGGCACTAGGCGGGGTACACCCTGGACAGGGTGCCAATCCATCGCAGGGCACACACACATACACACACTCACACACCCAATCACACACTACGGGCAATTTAGGAACGCCAATTAGCCTAACCTGCATATCTTTGGACTGTGGGAGGAAACCGGAGTACCCGGAGGAAACCCACCAAGCACGGGGAGAACACATGCAAACTCCATGCACACAGAGACGGGAATCGAGCCTGGCCGGGGAATCGAACCCAGACCCTGGAGGTGCAAGGCGACAGTGCTACCAGTATATCAAAGTAATTTAACTGTTTAATAGACATGGGTGTTTTTTTTTTTTTTTTACAGATTCACTGTAAAACATGAAAATAATAATAACCTATTTGTGAGGTAGAATTAACCCAACATTCCAGTTAAAATGAACCAACAAACCCCAAACATATGGGTAGAACATTTGACCAATTTATGTTGTAGAATTAACCCAGCATTATAGTTAAATCTGACGTAGCATTTGGATTGAATATTTAACCCATCTTGCTGGTTAAATTAAATTGCTGGGTTATATTAGTCCTGAGATATGAGATAAAAAACCAATAGGGAAGAGCAGAGTTGGGTGTAAAATGCAAATGGGGCTTGGGGTGTGAATGTCTCCTGACAAAATCCTTGGCAACAAATGACTGTACCATGGAAGGATTCCTCAGCTAAATACATCCGAATTGGTATAAATCCAGACGTATCCTAGCTTGGTGGAATTTGGTGTATACACTCAGGGGTACTTGTAGATACTTCCGGAAATCAGTGGTGTATTACAGGAGCTTCCTAGTACAGATACACGTCTTTTCATGCCTGGTTTTGTATTTAAACTGGTACTATAGAGTAAATAATACTAATACAGCACCAGCAGGACTAACACTCGTTTCAGTCTAAACGTGTGACAGCCGGCAGTCAGTCATGTGTTAGAGTCGTGTCTCTGGTCCATAAAGCTCAGCTCGAACCTGCTGAAAGTCTTTTGTGTGAGACTGCAGGCTGTTAGGCGCGAGAGAGCGAGAGGCTGAGGGGAACAATAAACGGCACGTGACCTGTTAGTTTAAACAAAAAAACTATGAATAATTAATGGAAAAAAGCATGCACACAGATTAATAAATTAAGTGCATGGATTAATAAAGCATCTGTGTGTGTGTGTGCGCAAAGTTAATTAACTCATGCTGTTGGTTTATTAATCCGTGCACAGTGTCAGTGTTTCCCCCATTTCACCTCTCAGGCTCCACAAAAGTAATAAATAAATGACAATAAGCTTTTTGTTCAAAACTAACAGGTCACATGACGTTCATCATTTAGTGTCTAGACTCACGTTCGCTCTAATTTTGGCCTGGACGGGGCGACGGCACAAGCAGCGGCTCTCGGTTCTGACCCGAACATAAACTCCACTGGTATAAAATCATTCAGTATGTTTGTGTTTATCTGATTAAAATTCTTACAGTAAAATATGGTAAATCTCAAACATCATTAAATCTATAGAAATATATGAAATGATCTAATTACTACATAAGACTCAATATATAAGATTTGTGCCTCAATTAATCACGTGATTCCAGCATCGTTCGTCTCGTCCCAGCGTCTCTCAGGGATCGAGGAAGACATTCATCCAGACTCTCTTCTGTTCTGGCACCGAGGTGGTGGAATAAACGTTCTCTAGATGTCCGTACAGCTGAGTCTCTGACATTATTTAAACAGCGACACAAGACACATCTGTTTCTTCAATACTTGGACTCGCATGTCCTCCATGTGTTTAGTGGGTTTCCTCTGGGTACTTTGGTTTTCTTGTAAAGACATGCAGATTAGGCTAATTGGCGTTCCTAAAATTCCCTTCGTGTGAAAATTAATGTGTGTGTGTGTGTGTGTGTGTGTGCGCGGGAGGAGAGGGGTGCAGCACAGTCCGGAGTTAGTGCAGAGTGCGTGGTCACTACTGATTTGTTAATGGTTCATAATGGTATTTAATAGAAACCATTAGAATTTCTGTGCTGGTTTGTATATTAGGCTTTTATTGCGTTTTTATTTCCTAGGAAGGTAAGCATAGCAAGCATCATAAGCAAGAAGGCTAACAAACCTAAGAGTTAACGTTATACCACTAATTAACATGATGACATGATCAGAGGTGGAAAGAGTAATAAAATTTTGTACTCAAGTACAAGTACTGTTACTTCAGTGAAATTTTACTTAAGTACAAGTAAAGTTACCATTATAAAAATCTACTCAAATAAAAGTAAAAAGTAGCTCATTAAAAAATGTACTCAAAGTAAAAGTTACCGAGTTACTTTTTTATTTTAATTTTTTTAACAGCGGGGGGGATGAGGCATTCTAGCGTAGTTCAAAAAAGATGAGCAGATATAAATCTCAAACTAGTTGTTTTTAACTGAAGGAACACCTTTGCATAATAAAGCTGTTGTCTTTCTTGTGCTTGAAAATCAAAGTGGTCACTTAAATATGGTGTTACGTCCCAGTCTAGGGCCAAACAGCAAAAGAATGGTTCAGGGTTCTATTTTAAACTGTATGGAAATGGTGGTATATGGCAGAAAGAACTACATCCAATCATTAACTGATGAAATAATGATGCTTGTATATACACACACACACACACACACACAACAGGAGGAGGAGGATCAGATTCAGGATGGACCCAGGCCAAAATAATAAACAAAATGGTATTTATATTTAGTAGCTAGATTACCTGCAAAAAAAAAAAAAAACACACACAAACAAAAATACAGGTACCTTCCCGGACTCCCTAAACCAAAAACAGTGAAATTATCTACAAATATATACAAAGACCAACCAAACCAAAGGGACAAAGCAATAATCAAAGTCAATTGGAGGCAAAAAGTCAAACCGGAATACACAACCAAATATCAAAACACCAAAATCACAACCTCTTTCATCTTTCCCGCGTCTCTCTCCGGTTTATACATGGTCGCGCTAGTCGATGACGTCACTCAGGGCGGAAGCGACCGTGTGGAAGGTCAGGAAGATGCCGATGTCAGAAAACCTGGAGTGGAGTCTGGAGCGGCGCGCGACCAGGACATGATACACACACGCGGCGCAACGGAGCATTTATACAAAGCATAATATTTTTATTATTTTATATTTTCATTCATTTATTTTTTACTCAGTAGCAAATATGATTTAAAATGTAGCGAATTACAATACTTCAAACAAAACGTACTTAAGTAAAAGTAAAATTACAGATTTTTAAAACTACTTTAAAAAGTAGAAATACACAAAAAAGCTACTCAATTACAGTAACACGAGTAAATGTAATTCGTTACTTTCCACCTCTGGACATGAATAACTTAATCATACATTGTTATATATCTTTATGTTTTGCCCGGTTCTCCTCATCTTCTTTACTATTTTTCCTAAATTGGGCCCCTGACAGCTTTGGCCTTTTTCTCTCCATCGCTGTGTTTATACTTTATAATCGACGATTCGACAATCAGCAGATTTCCCCCAACGCTGTCACTCACGACCAGAAGTCAAGACTAAACCAATTCACCTCCACATCATCATCGCTTTTATTACCTATTTTTATTATCCATTTCACACAATTAAATAAATGAAAAAAGTGCAAATTATTGGTCTGTGTTTATAATATTTTGAATGAAATGTGCGTTATTTGTAAGAAAGTCAGGTGTCACTGACATAATTTATCCCCGGTCCCTCCTTGTCCGCTTCATTTGAGAGAGGTGAACTGTACTCTGCGCCCCCCAACACCCCCCTCCCCCCACCCAGGGGTGGACTGGGACCTTAAAAAGTGACCCTGGACTTTCTGGCCCACAGCAGCTCACCTCATAATACATTGGCTTATTAATGTAGAGATAAATTTTTAACACCAATTGCTTGTATAAAAATATAATACAATACAGAAATCAATGCTATTTAAACATATTATTTGAAATATCGCTGAACATACAGTATATCGGGCCACATCAGTAAAACAAAGGAAAGGACATCAAGACAAACAATTAAATCTATAAAGACAATATTTTACAAAGAATGGCAATAAAACTGAACAGCTGAAATAAACCCAGTAGCAGCATTAGCACACGCTAGTAAACTAGTTACTTATTTTAATTATTATGATAGTCAATATTAATTCGAAATACTGCTGAGAAAAAAAGGCAAATTTTTTTTTTCCTCCTAAAGTGAAATTCCACCCGTGTGTGACAACTATGCAAAGAAAAAAAAAATCAGAAAGGGGCAAATACTTTTTCACGCACTGCACATGTAGTCAGATTGTTCCACTGGGATGAAACAGGTGGAGTTATAGCACTTTTAAAATCATACTAACTTTACACTGATCTGAATAACTTTGAATGATGAATAGCTTTGTAACATCCTCGTGACTCAGTAAGAGACGATGCACAGAATATTTTCTAACAGTCTGTAAATTATACATTTTGCCAGTATTGTCTTGCATCTTTTAAATGTAATAAATAAATAAATAAAAATATCACAATACTGCCAAAAAATGTCTGTTTATACTTTTTAAAGTTTTTGTATTGTGTTATATTTTGATATTAGTGTGATTTATCTCCACTGTAATGAGCCAGTGTATTATGATGTGGGATGTTGTGGGCTGCTGGATCCACCCTCGCTGTCCATCACCAGTTACAGGCAGAATCTGTTCATTTGAAGCATTTCACAGCATTTTACCTCTAAAGCTTTTTTCTTCTTCATTCATGGAAATTATTGCTCAGAGAAATTTGCTGCATTGAGAAAGGATCAATATCTCTCCTTCATTAAATCAGAAGTGAAGAGGTGTGTGTGTGTGTGTGTGTGTGTGTGTAGGATACTCTCCACATTGGCCAACGGCCCACCTGTAAAACTCCCGGTGCTCCAGATGGCCAGTCAGCCACTTCCTCCACCCGTCATCCCCCTCCTCTCCGCTCGCTCAGCTTCTGTGCGCCTCCTTCAGCAGCAGGGGCGGCACAGGTATCATAGATAAGAGAAAATCCCCTTAGCTCCCACGTGCCCCGTTCGCCCATGCCTAAAACCGCCACTGCTCATCAGGTCACAAATATATCAAAGACGTTGATGCCCCAACCTCCTACTTCTTTAACCTGGAACAGAAAACCAGACGGAACAACCAAATGCTGTACTGAAAACGTTCCAATGGCAGCACAACCACATCTAGTGAAGAAATGAGAAAAACTGCAGTGGACTTTTACAAAGAACTCTATACCATGAGGAGACCACTGATGCTCAATGCAGAGAGGGACTAACAAAGGACCTACCAAAGCTAACAGCAGAACAAAAGGAAGCCTTAGACACGGACGTTGAACTTCAGGAACTAACTTCAGCAGTACAACAGCTGTCTACTGGAAAATACCACAGACATTTGTTTGTAATGGACTTAAGTGAGATCAACACTTCAAAGACAACAAGGTTTTATCGGACAGTTTTAAAAGCGTGGCCTTGAGAATCAGCAGAACAGGGGACCAGCCATCCTACTGTGTAACTCAAGAGCCCCTTTTTAACATCCAGAGGTGGAAAGTAATACATTATATTTACTCGCGTTACTGTAACTGAGTAGATTTTTTGTGTATTAATACTTTTTAAAGTAGTTTTTAAAATCTGTAATTTTACTTTTACTTCAGTATGTTTTGTTTAAAGTTTTGTACTTCACTACATTATAAATCATATTCACTACTGAGGAAAAATAAATGAATGAAAATGAAAAATAAATAAAAAAAAAATTGCACCTCAGAAACTACGGCACTGATGACTGATGGAGAACAAACGCGCGAAATTCACAGCTGGAAGTGAAACGCCAACAAACTCTTATGATCAAACCCCTGGTCATATTAATCCACCACTTTGATTTCAAGCACAACAAAGGGAACAGATTTATTATGTAAGTGTGTTCCCCCCCCGCTGTTTAAAAAAAAAAGTAACTCAGTAACTTTTACTCGGAGTAAATCTTTAATGAGCTACTTTTCACTTGAGTAGATTTTTATAAGGGTAACTTTACTTGTACTTCAGTAAAAGTTCACTAAAGGAAATTTTACCTCTTTCCACCTCTGAACAACCCACTGATTCCAGCAAAAATCCTGACATCAAGGAACCTACGTCAACATTTTCAAAAAGCTGGAATTAAAAAGCTCGGGGACTTGAGGACTGGAGGACTTGAGGACTGGAGAAACGTGGAAACCTACAACTACACTTGGGGAAGAGACAAACATCTCATCGACTGCTGCAGGGAATGTTGTAAGAGGTGATTCTAGCGCTGCCTCCAGAGTTTAAGGAGGCTCTAGAATGAGGCTCTGGAGGGGACTGGCAACCCTCCCCCCCCCTCTCCATCCAAAGTTAATGATACAAAGATCACTGCAGCGAGACTGGACAGCTTTTACATTTAAGCATTTGGCAGACGCTCTTATCCAGAGCAACTTACATTTTTATCTCATTACACACCTGAGCAGTTGAGGGTTAAGGGCCTTGCTCAAGGGCCCAACAGTGGCAACTTGGTGGTTGTGGGGTTTGAACCTGGGATCTTCCGAACCGTAGTCCAATGCCGTAGTCCAAGCTACCCCTGACCTTATTTTATATATGACCCCTGATTTTATATCCACAAATCCCACAGAAATAATCTCCACAAAGCAGTCATCCTCCCCACTGGCTTTTCTGATTAGCATAGAGCTAATGATACCAAAAAGGCAGAGCTTATACTTTCGTTTTAATATAAAACTATTACACGATGAGATCTTTTATGAAAATTGTAAAGTTTTATGGAAAGAATGGAAAGATAAAAAAGGGGATTTTAGCAGTTTGGTCTCTTGGTGGGAGGTGAGAAAAAAATCTAGTACAAAATTTCTGCAAAAACTACACTGACTACACAACAGATGCTTTTAAAACCACTATAAAAAGAACTCACGGCAGAAATTTTTCCTGGAAGGAAAAAGAAAAGCTCTAAGCTCCTTCCTCCATGAACAAGCCAAAACAGGGTCCTGATCAGACATCGTATCTCCAGCATAAAGGACATGGATGCTTCAAGTGCTTTCTTCTTTAATCTGTTCAGAAAAATTAAACCCACATCAGGTGGTGTAACTGACATGAGCAACTGGAACAATAACAACTGAAGTGAGATGAGGAGAGCAGACACAGACTTCTCCACTCAGCTCGACAGTGCAGAGCCCTGTGATCCATCCTGCAGAGAGGAACTACTCAAGGAGCTTCCAAAACTGTCCCTGGAGCAAAGCACTGTGCTGGACGCAGAACTCGAGCTACAGGAATTAACTGATGCTGTTCAACAGCTTGCAACAGGACGTTCACCAGGAATAGACGGACTGCAGAGTGAATTTTATAAACATTTCTGGAATATAATAGGTCTTTTAACCGCGGGAAGCTGCACAAGGGGGTTTTTATCACTGATCCCAAAAAAAGGAGACTTGGGGCAACTGAAGTCGTTTTTATTAAAAGCAAGATGATGTTCAGGCTCTGACTTGGAACTTGAGCATCTACACGAGAGCTTCCTCAGCACGTGTGAACTGGGGAAAATGTGAGAGTTTTTTAATTGGGCAATGAGAAAAAACAGGACCCCCAATCTGGCCAGGTGGTCTCCAATGGGACGAAGTCGGCCTCAAATACCTTGGGGTGTTTTTAGGCACACACAATTTACAGAATAAAAACCGGGAGGGTGTAGTGGAAAAAGTGTATGCTAAGTTGTCTCAAAGGGACCTGGGTCCTGCCTCAGCTGTCCTACAGGGGGAGAGTACTGGTCGTCAATAACCTAATCGCCTCCATGCTCTGGCACCGCCTTGCTGTCCTTGAACCCCCGGAGACATTAATCAGGGAAATACAGAGAAAGTTGGTGAATTTCTTTTGGACTGGTCAACACTGGACCCGAGCCTCGGTGCTACATCTACCTGCACAAGATTTGATTGACCTGTCCTGTAGAATAAAAACCTTTCGACTGCAGGCTGCACAGAGGCTCCTCTATGGCGAAGGACAGGCATGGACAGGCATAGCCAAAGCCCTACTCCAACTGGTAGAAGCCTGAACTATGACACACACCTTCTTGCACTTGACCTCAATGAAATGGACTTTTCAGCCACAACACACTTCTATCAATCGGTACTTAAAGCCTGGACATCTATGATAAAGACGAGCAGGGCTGCTGCAGAAACCATTTCAAAGTGCAGATGAGGAACCACTATTCCATAACCTGCTCATAAACACCAGGATGCTGTCATCAACTTTTATTCGACACCGCTTCCAGAAAGCAGCAATCACCAAAATCAAGGACCTGAGGAACAAAACGGAGTGGAAGACTGCAGACGAACTGTGTACAGAAACTGGACTGAATCAAGCCGTCTAATGGAGAGACTCCTGGGCGAGGTGATATCAGCACTGCTCTCCAAACTCAGTCTTTAGTTCAGAACCCTAGAGAGCATCAGCAGCCTCCTCTACCTTTATTCATACACCCAGGAGCTGAAAACCCTCAGCAAGCGGAAGGAGACCTCCTGTCTTTCAAAACACCTGTTCTAACAACTTCTGAGGCTGCCTTGAAAAAAGAATGCTGCTTAAAGAATGCTGATAGCGTTGGTTAGGACGAGACTAAAAGTTGTGTTCGCCTTCCTAAAGATGACCCACAGACTAGCAGAGTTTGACCAGATGTGGCCACAAGGGGATGTTTTATGCTCCATAGACGGGATTTAACTTTCAACTTATTTTAAAAGTGAGATTCCTGAGATTGTTTTTACTGTATTTTATCTATGTGCCAGTTTTATATAACATGTGTATTACTGTACATATTCATACCTTTTAAACATTACTTTAATACACCAGTTCAGTACTGGACATACTCGACTATTTTTAGACCTTTTCATTGATCTGTTTTACTTGAATTAACTTCAGGCACATTGTTATGACTCCCGGTCCAGGGACGCAACAAAGAAAATAATAAATAAATAAACTGGGCAACCAAAGTACAGTGTGTGGTTTTTATTTTTATATTTACACACACACGCGCACACACACACACACACATACAGGAAGCTCTGGGGGCTGTTCCAGAAAGCAGGTTATGTGACATACCCGGATAAGTTTGAGGGTAAGTTAGTGGATAACCTCAACTTCCGGTTCCAAAAACGGAGGTAACTTTCTGGGTATGTATGTAACCATAGCAACTTACTCTCTGAAGATAACCTGCTCGGTAGGAGGTTATGTTCCAGGGTAAGTTTGTTTCAGAAGGTTATTCAGCAGGCCTTTTGATGAGGATCCTGTGGACGTGGAGGCACAGCTTATACAAGGTTTTTTTCGCCGGGAGAGAGTTATAAGACCGTGTATTGATGTGTTTTCATTTCCTAATGATTATTTAAAAGAGCGTTATCAGTTTTCAAGGGAATCGTTAATTTACTTAACACATCTCCTGAAACCGCATATTGTACGTCACAAACCGCAGGTCTGCACTTAGTAAATATTCTGTGCATAGCACTTCGGTTTTTTGCGTCAGGGCATTTTCTGTACAATGTGGGAGATGCAGAGCATGTGGGAAAGGCAACTGTGTGTAGAGCCGTTCATACAGTATGTCTGGCACTTAAACACTTCTTACACACATGTGTACAGCAGGTCCCTGGACATAAACCTCTGCGTGGTATTAAAGAGGAGTTCCACAGAGTGGCAGGTTTTGTCCTTTGTAGTAAAATCTATGACACACATTTAATATATAGTAATACTATTTATATACATGTATTCATCCTGCACACACACACACACTTGATCCTCCCATATATGCCTTTGTATTTCAGGGTTTCCAAATGTAATTGGGTGCATTGATGGCACCCACATTCCTATGAAAGCTCCTTCAATAAATGAGGGAGACGATGTTAATAGGAAATCTATTCATAGCATCAATGTTCAGGTAATAACTTAATTTTGTGTCCTTAATTTTTTGCCTTCTTAAAATCATTAAATTCATTACTTTTTTTTCCACTAAATAGGTAATATGTGAAGCAACCCACATTATTACTAATGTTGAGGCCAAATGGCCAGGATCTGTGCATGATGCCAGAATTTTCCGGGAGTCATCATTATGGCAGACATTTCAGCAGGGTATGTTTTGTGTTATACATTTTAATTTTTACTATATTTGTATTGTACACTTGAATCATTACAGGACAGTACAATGGTTACTTGCTGGGGGACAGGGGATACCCTTGTCTGCCCTATTTAATGCCACCCTACCCTGAACCTGATCCTGGACCATAGACACGCTATAACCTGGCTCACAGTCGAACACGGGCCAAGGTGGAGATGACCATAGGGATCCTCAAGTCTAGGTTTCAGTGTCTGCGTGGACTCCGGGTCAGTCCAGAGAGGGCATGTGACATCATAGTGGCTTGTGTTGTGCTTCACCACATTGCCACTATAAGAGGAGAGAGCCACCCTCCTTATATTGAAGAAGATGCCCAGAGGAACCTCTACAGATTTTTGCACACAACAGAGATGGAAGACTTTTGGGAGACAGGATTTGTCAAAATTACTTTTATTAAATAGTTTGCACTGGTCTGCTGTATAGTTCATTTCTTTTTTTCCTGAAAAACAATGAAAGTAAAATGAAATAATTTTTTTTCATGACATTGCTTTATATACACAACACTTTTAACACGCAACAGATTAATATACGCACAAGTTCTCACCTTACGGCGATGCTCCAGTAATTAAATTTCTAGTGTTGCTTTTTTAATGGATAGCCTTTTCTCTTCCATTTGAAGCTGTATAAGGTCCATCTCCATGTCACTTTTTCTTATTTGATTTTGAAGATGGACCTTATACAGCTCCTGGCAACTACAGTAGGAAGGAAACTAGGAATTATTATTCAAAAATAATTAAATAAATTCTGAGATTCTGTCAGAAAATAAAATGTAAATATGGACAACTGCACACAAATTCTTACACCGCTTAGATCGTGCATTGAGGTTGAAGGACCTTCATGCGTGAAGAAATCCCCAGGTATGTACTGTGAAAGAACAATGACAGTTTGTTACTCTAATGTAAAAAGGGGGCGCTGCATTATAATGGTATGCATCCCACCTCGGTGGATCTACCAGCATTGTTCACTTCTGTCACAGCAGATGTGGTCTCTTCATCTTCATCCTTCAGTGAAAATATGCAAGTATACGTTTTCTGGCAAAAAAGAAAAAAAAAATACCTAAAAGTAACTAAAGGTACCTGACAACAAAACACTTGCAACTGTGACAGACTGTGTTCTTTCTGTAGCGTCCAATAATATAATCCCTTTATCTAATCAACCCAGTATCTATAAGAAAATACATCCCAGCATAAAATTCTCAATATTATCAAAGAAAAAACCACTAATGCAGGAAAAAACATGTCAAAGTAATACAGCTTAGATCACAATAGCCTACTGTATACATCATGGGCAGTTAAATACAGTAAGCCTGCATAAAAACGTTAAGCATGTTCAAAAGCCTTTAAGTGATAGAGATAATTTATTAATTCATATAATGAAAATAAACCATAGTGGTAAACTTACATTTCACCATGTTAGTGTCACTGGTGGCCCTTTATTAAGGGACAGAGCCAGAACTCCTCAGATGGGGTGGACCCCCGCCAGTTAGACAGGCTTCAGCCTTCTTTCTATTAGCTACCTGACAGAACGAATATACTAAACCGTGTTTAATAAATAGTTCAGTGATCGTGTAATAAGATATTACCTTTTTGCAGAACGTTTTTGTGTTTCATATTCACTTGGCTTCTGCCTCCAGAAGGATTAAACCTTATTAAATAAGAAACCACACATTCCTAGTCAGTATACACTGGTATTTTAACCTAAAGAAATGAATGGCAGGAAAAGTAAATGCTTTCATTTAACAGCCAAAAGGACGCGAAGGGATGTTTAATAATTTTACATTATAATAAAAGGAGAGGCGATGTCAAATTTGCAATTTAATACACTCACACATTTACTCTGTCCGTTATTTTTTCCAAGCCAACTCTCTTTCTTTATCCGATGCAGCCGTATTGCTTTTTATTTATTTATTATTATTGGCTTAAATTCCTCATATGCGTGTATTAAAACCTCTGTGAAGTATAACAGACTCTGTGCGGCTCGCTTTTTTCACTTTGATGTTCCATTTTGACTCGTGAAATCGTCGATCCATTGAAAATGTCTTGATGCACCGTGCACGCGCACTAACTCTGGGTAACCAGTAGGGGATTAAACTTAATCTTATCAGGGGGTTTGGAACCGACATACTCTCGGTATGCGGGTTTGGGGTTAATCAACCCAGAGGTTAAGATTAACCAAATGGTAAGTTAACCAAGCTTTCTGGAACAGCGACACACAGTCTCTCTCTTTCCACAACCAACAGCGCAACACGTCACTCACTCACTCACTCACTCACTGATCACGGAAGTCACACACAAGGCATAAGTCGCGCGCTTCCTGCTTTCACCCTCCAGTTTAAGAAGCCGCGCAGATCCACGGTCAGCCAATCGCGGCGCACGTCACGGCACGTTCCATGGGGGCGGGGCTTCCTGTGAGAAGGAGAGCGAGAAAAAGGGGGAGAGATCGCGCACGCGCTGCCACCCACTGTCGCGCATGCGCACATACGTGCACTACACACACACGTACACCTGCACGTAACACACATTAACACACCCTGGAAGCTTCTATTTTTATTCAACTGCATTCCTACACAAACAAATCCACTATTCTATATTTTCTATATTGTACAGCTGGTTTTACTATTTTACTATATTTTTCTTATGTTGTATATTTTGTACTGTACATTTTATCCATCTTAGTTAAGTTTACTCCTGTTTTCTTTTTCATATTTATTTCCTAATAATAGTCTTTTATCTTAAGGTCACAGACGGTGTGTGTGACAAATCTCATTTTAATTCTAAGCCCCCCCCCCCCCCCCCCCCATTAT
>CM060127.1:1492500-1497500 GCA_030522415.1 Channallabes apus
AAGTAAGAAAAAAAAGGACAAAAAAGGATTTAAGGAAGAAAGCGTGAGAGCAGCCAGGTGTGAAAGTCTCACCGACTGAGGACAAACCCGGCTCTGGTGAGAGGAACGCATGAGCTCGCTCCTGCACCAGGAGATCCCTGTACAACAGAAAGCACAGCTGGAGATAAAACACAAGACATAGCAGGCGTAAGAGCGTTTCTGCATCCCATTACTGGATTTTTAAAGGATCATTTATAAGATACATATTGATTATATTGTCAATATTTCATTATATAAATATCATCTGACGCCAGATCATCATAAAAAACGTATTGATAAGCAGTCTCAGGCTGGTTCGAGATGCTCAGCAGTTAGAGATGTCTGAGCTCTTCAGTAACGTCCAGCAGTGTTGTGTTTGTGGATGAACATGGACTCCAACATTGTTTTAATGTTGGTCTAAATATAAAGTAGACTAAACCTGATGACCCTGGCACTGCTGTTACTGGATGTGGCATAGAGCTGTGTGTGTGTGTGTGTGTGTGTGTGTGTGTGTGTGTGTTTCATTTAACATTTCTTCCCCTCTACTGTACGTGAGAGTCTGTGGTGATCTAATAAAGTTAGACTATTTGTAAATGCTGAAGTCAGTTGTCCTTTAGAGTGTCGCCATCTAGTGGTAGTGTTCATAAAACACTACAAACACGACCACTAGATGGCGAAGACTCCAAATGTTTTCACCCTTTAATAAAATGATTATACTGATTTTTATTATTATTTGTGGCTAAAATATTTATTCATGGTGTGATGATGATGATGATGGTGATGATGATGGTCATATTAAATTTGAAAATATATGGTTTAAAATTCATATTTTCTCTTATGCCTTTTCCTCCTGAGAGTGAGAACTATCCTCTATTCTCCAGTTATATTCCTACATTCATGTTTCTAAATTGTAAATTTGTCCATAAAGTATGTGCACCCCATCACACCCACATTACAGTTCCACTTCACTGGAACTAAGAGGAATTCAAACTGAACTAACCGGGGACGGAGGTAGTGCAGTGCTGGACTACTGATCAGAAGGTCACAGGTTCAAACCCCAGCACCACCCCTGAGTTCATATTATAATAATATGAGATGTAAGTTTCTCTGGATAAGCCTGAGATCCACAAAGTCAGCTCCATGAAGACACGGTGTGTTAAGAGTGTGTTGGAGTGTAAGGACTCGAGTGAACTGGAGCCTCGACGTCACTAATGTTTACTGTCTTCATCTACCATCTGATGGACAGTCATGACCTCATGACCATTATCAGTACTGCACTGTGTCGTCTTGGTGGTTTTGTTTGCACTTTGTGTTGTCTTTCGCTGTCTGTTTTGTCTTTTTCTATAGTTTTTAGATAGTTTTGTTAATTCATGTTGTATGAAGCACATTGGGCCTGGAGGAATGTTGTCGTGCGTCACTGTGTACTTAATATATAGGGTTGACTAATACTCCTGTGTGAATGAATATAATTACACACACACACACACACACACACTCTGACATCTAGTGTAGTGCCTTCACAGAAGAGTGGAGAGTGTTATAACAGTAAACACACAGGGGGTCTGGTGTGTGTGTGTGTGTGGGGGGGGGGGGGGGTTCTGGTGTGGGGGGGGGGGGGGTTCTGGTGTGGGGGGGTCCGGTGTGTCCGCGTGCAGGTTATGAGGTAGAATCAGGTTTATCAGGTGGTGTATTAACGTATTAACGGGTGTTTATTAACTGTATCAGTGTTAATGGGTTTCGAGATCATCTCTATAAGGTGGGATACTGAGAGTGAGGTTCTGACCCAGTGGACCCGGTTCTGATCATGCAGTGGGTCAGTGAGCGCTGTCACCCTCCACACACCTGCACTACACACCTGCACTACACACCTGCACTACACACCTGCACTACACACCCCAGCAGCGCCTGAGGCTCCGCCCCATTACGTCATACTCGAGTCGAAAACTTGGGAATGCGGAAGGAGGGGGAGGGGGAGGGGGAACAGGTGCGGAACCGAGAGAGAGTCGGGTTTTAGTCCTTATTGTCCTGTGGAGAGACAGACAGGGGGACACAAGGGGACACAGAGAGACAGACAGATGGAGGCTGTCCCGCGGATGCCGATGATCTGGCTGGAGCTGAAAGAGGCGGGAGATTTCCACTGCGGCTCGCGAGCGGCTCAGGTCTCATCACTTAGTATTATTATTATTATTATTATTATTATTATTGTAGTATAAACGGTTGTGTTGTGTGTAAACTGCTGCTGCGTAAATAGATTTACAACTGTGAGTTTTACACACACACACACACACACACGGACACACACACACGGAGTGTGTAGTAATGAGCAGGTCACCTGTGTGTCTCTCCAGCTGCGTCACAAACACACACACACACACACACACACACAGTATACAGTATCTGGTACACACAGTGTAATGTGAGTCATTAGTGCCAAACTAAGAGGAAAAGCTACAATAAATATAATAAACTTATAAATAAACCCATAAATCACTGGTTAATGTGCAGTTTAATGTTCAACTGTGCAAATAGTAATAACTGCAAAAACCTAAACATTAATTTAGCAAAAACAGCATGAAAGTGACACTGAAACTGTGTGTGTGTGTGTGTGTGATATCTGTAATAGTGAGTAACTGATCAAACCCTGACGCTAACAGATCAGAGAGTCATTTATGTGTGATCACACACACACACCCGGTCACACACACACACGGTCACACTCACACACACACCCGGTCTCACACACACACACACACACACACATGGTCACACACACACACACACACACATGGTCACACACACACACACACACACACACACACACACACCCGGTCACACAGACACACACACACACACACACAGTCACACACCCGGTCACACACACACACACACACATGGTCACATGGTCACACACACACACACACACGGTCACACACACACACACACACGGTCACACACACACACACACACACACGGTCACACACACACACACACACACGGTCACACACACACACACACGGTCACACACACACACACACACACACACCCGGTCACACACACTCCCACCAGTCTAGAGCTGCAGGTTTTTACCCGACGGGACCCGACAGGTTCATTAATATCATTTTGCTCGGGTTCGGGTTTGCGCGGTAAATGAGCGGTCATGTGATGCGTTTTGATTAGCGCGAGAGAAATGTGAAAGTGAAAGCTGAGGAGGTTTTCCTGTAGCCTAAAGCACATCAGAGCATTTTCATAAAACTTTATGCTTCTTACCTGCTGATCCGTACTTTGGTTTTTATAATTATACACACATTTATGTTTTTGTCATCTAAAAATGAGAAACACATTTAATAAATACAGTTTCATGCTTTTTTATGTTTTAATGTTTGTAA
Source organism: Channallabes apus (assembly GCA_030522415.1). Lineage (NCBI taxonomy): Eukaryota > Metazoa > Chordata > Actinopteri > Siluriformes > Clariidae > Channallabes > Channallabes apus. The sequence continues at coordinate 1,495,905 of CM060127.1, forward strand.
CCTTTTTTTGAATTAAAATCTGTCACTCATATTAACTGTCACTCTGTCACTCATATTAACTGTCACTCATATTAACTGTCACTCATATTAACTGTCACTTAGATGAAACTCAGCTGATTTAGATTTCACATGAAAAGACATAAAACTGAAAAAGTGTTTTTATTATAAACTGCTAAATTGTTAAGATCCTGAAACCTGAACTAGACGTGGTTACGGACACTACAGGGTTTTACTCTTTTTAAACTTTTACCAAAAACCATCTCTTATGCAAAGCACTTTTGAGCTTTAATGCTACTGTATACTGTATGTGTTATCAATAATTATTGGGCAGATTATAAAGCGCTATTTTAACTGTGGTGTTCTATAATTTATGGCCACAAAACAAAATGTGTGTGTTTGATTTGGAACATTTAAACAAAAATAATTTTGTACAAAGTGCTTTAATTTAAGCAACAATTTTTTTTTACTGCTTACACTAATTTAAGTATCAAACCTCTAAAGCAATATGAATAATTAGCATTTTAAAAGATTACAGTTTGAAGTGAGACAGTAAAACTGTAACTCATATAAAATCATCTCTCCAGAACAACTGGAGTTAGAAACGTGAACTTTTTAGGGAAGCGAGATCGGTCACGTCCATGTAGCATAAATCTCAGAAGTAGCTTCTCTGTCACACACGTTTTCTGTATAATATGTATAATTATTATAATAATAAATCAGCAGCAGTGTGTTTTGGCCACATGCACCTGTATAGAGGTGCTGAAGAGCTGTTTAATGGGTTTATTCAGGTCACCTGCTTATCCCAGGTGTGTGTGTGTTCTGACACCAGTATGAAGCTGCCAGGGGTGTGATTACTTATATCACATTTACATTTAGGCATTTAGCGGATGCTCCTATCCAGAGAGACTTACATCAGGGTGTAAAGTTTTAAATATATAATCACACTCACTGGTTCTCTAGTTTACTGACGAGACGCTCCATCAGTCTCACACACACACACACACACACACACACACACACACACACACACACACACACACACTGTTAGTGTTTTATCTGGGGAGGGACGGAGTGAAACCTGTGTGACGAGTGAGGAACAGGTTTACAGGCTCCACCCGTCTACACCTGCGAGGTCTTTAACCTCATTCTGTAGACAGTGTGTACAAGTACGTCACCACTGTAGTGTTCTACAAACAGCCACGCCCACAACTATCTGTAAAGCAGAAGAGGAAGTGATTTTACACACCTCTGTACCAATAAAATATTTAATAATACATCGTAACAACCAGAATAATAATAATAATAATAATAATAATAATAAGCGATGACTAAATCCCCCTTTAGCTGAGTGTGTTTATGACTCGGGTCTCTGTGCAGACACACACAGGCCTCCTCAGCTTACACACCTGACACACACACCTCTGTTCTGTCCATTATCACTGAACGATTCATTAAATTTGTCCTGGTTTATGGGTCTGTTTGTTTATTAAAGAATATTATAGATACAAATAAACACTGTAAATGTAAATCTGGTATTGAGTGAAAGTTCTGCGAGCATGGTGACCTGATAGACTACCCTGAGTGTGTGTGTGTGTG
>CM060127.1:1502500-1522500 GCA_030522415.1 Channallabes apus
TAGATGAGCTTCAGTAGTTCCTGACGGCCGTATGGTTTATTCTCTCCCTGGTTCAGGAGCTTCATGGCGTCTCTGAACTGCGAGTCGATGGATGTGGAGATGTTCAGCTCCGTTCCTGCGGTGCTGCTGGAGAAATGTGCAGCACTCAGTGTTCAACCAGACGCAGTGCAGAGATTAGTGCAGGCCATGCAGGGTGTGTACCGCACACACACACGCGCACACACTCACACTCACACACACACACACACACACACACACTACTGCCGCACACTGAAACTGCACGTATGAAAACATTAATCAACATTGAGAGAACTGTTTGTGTTAGTGTTATGGACGCTCATGCTGTGTGTGTGTGTGTGTGTGTGTGTGTGTGTGTGTGTGTGTGTGTTGTGCAGCTTTGTCAGGTTCATACACTGACGTGGGCTATTGCCTGGGGGACGTGCGTAATGCACTAGAGGAGGGCGGGTCGTCTCCCAGGCCTGCTGAACTAACGCAACTCCACGATGAGTTCAGGAAGTACGAGATCATCCATCAGGAGGCGAGTCGAACCAACATCGAGCTGCACCAGGCCATGACCCAGCACACACCCAACCTGCGTCTGCTGCAGGGCCCGCGGGACGAGCTGAGGAAGAGCCTGCCTCAGCTACAACTCACTCAGGGTGTGTGTGTGTGTGTGTGACAGTAATGTGTGTGTGTGTATATCAGACTGTGTATATTACACCTTGTTGATGAGGGAGGTTTCTGCACGTCCGCACTGACCTGCACGTTAAAGCACAGGTACAACTGTTCCTATTAAATTTGTCCTCGTCCTGTAGATGACGTGTCCTCCTTGGAGACGTTGAAGCGGCTCTGTGGGAAAGTGGACGAGATGCGTAAGCAGAGGACCTCGCTCGAGAAAGAGCTGCGTGACCTCATTCAGAAGGACGACATCACACTTACTCTGGTCACCACTGAGCGGTCGGAGAGGAAGGTACGGTCTGCAGGACCCACACGAGGTTCACTAATCAGTCGGACTTTAGGAGTAGTGTTTGATCTTTTCCCTCGACAATGTGTGTTTTAGGTCTTGATTAAGGATCAGATGCAGAAATACGACCAGTTAAAGGGATACATCGATCAGAACCTCGCGGCCCAGGATAACATTATTAAAGCCTTGACTGAGGCTAGCGTGACGTGCGCCCCCACCCGAAAAACCCTCAGCGTCACACAGCAGCAGTATGTGTATCAGCGTATTTGTGTCATTGGGAATAAGTGTCTCTAGATCTCCATTATAGACGTGTGTAGTTCTGGTCGTAACCCACACGACTCGCTCCACAGATGGAGCAGCTCCGTGCAGTCCATGGTGGCTTCGTACGAGGCGTACGGGGACCTGGTGAAAAAGGCTGAGGATGGGAGGAGCCTGTATCAGGACATGGAAAAGAAGATCTCCAGCATTCTGGACAAAGTCAAGAGCATACAGCAGAGCAGAGAGGAGCGGAGAGGTTCCACAGTGGAAAGGTAGGAAAGACCTGCGTTGAGCAAGTCCGCCCCACTCAAAGGTCAAAGTTCACACTCACTCAAATGAACCACTTCATGTTCATTCCTTCAGGTTAAAGTTTTTAAATAAGCTGCTTTGAGCATTTTTCTGAGTAGACCCTCATAACCAGTGTTACTACAGTAGATAACGCGTTAGAGGACTCGGATTACGTTATTTGATGTAACAAGTAATCTAACGCATCAGGTCCGGCATTTAAGTTCTCACTTATTTAGTTACTTTTCAAAAATGTAATCCGTTATTCAGACAATTTATGTAATCCGTGAGCCAGGATTCCCAATCCGTTAGTGTGTGTGTGTGTGTGTGTGTGTGTGTGTGTGTGTGTATGTGTGTGTGAATATCGTCCCACAAGCCCCGCCCCCGATAACCTCTGTTATTTCTGCTGTTATACCCCTATCTCACCTATGCGGTTTGACTATATGAGGACCGACGCGCGGAAAGATGGAAACCTGATCACATGCCAAAACCGGCGGTGAATCATGAACCGCGTAGATGAAACCGCGTAGATGAAACCGCGTAGGTGAGATAGGGGTATTAGTAGGTGAGAGAGGGGTATTAGTAGGTGAGATGGGGGGTGTTAGTAGGTGAGAGAGGGGTGTTAGTAGGTGAGATAGGGGTGTTAGTAGGTGAGAGAGGGGGGGTTTTAGTAGGCAGAGGTGTCAAGTAACGAAGTACAAATACTTCGTTACCTTACTTAAGTAGAAATTTTGGGTATCTATACTTTACTGGAGTAATTATTTTTCAGCCGACTTTTTACTTCTACTCCTTACATTTTAAAAATAGCCTCGTTACTCTATTTTTATGATCAGAACACGCACCCCCCCGGTCGCATGATAAGAACGAGCACAACGCAAGGTGGGGGTATTAGTAGGTGAGATAGGGGTATTAGTAGGTGAGATAGGGGTATTAGTAGGTGAGATAGGGGGGGTTTTAGTAGGTGAGATGGGGGTATTAGTAGGTGAGATAGGGGTATTAGTAGGTGAGATAGGGGGGGTATTAGTAGGTGAGATAGGGGGTATTAGTAGTTAACAGATTATGGGCCAAACTTGTCTGAGTGATGATGGTAGAATAATTATAAAGGTCTTGACTAAAACAACATACATGAGGAATCACAAAGGAGTTTTAATTTTCTGCAACGGAAAAGTACTCAAACTAGTTACTTTTATCAGAAAGTAACACTGTAATGTAACTGATTACAAAATTACTGTCTTTAAAAAGTAACGTCCTCCAACACTGCACCTAACAGGCAGGATTGTTTAGTCCACACCATGCACCATGAACTGGGTCACCATGATTCTGATCCTCATGTGATTTACTCTGACTAGTTTGAGAATAGATAGAGACGGAGGAGTAACTTCTTTCCTAGGCTTATAGAATATTAGCAATACAACCAAACCTTGGCCACGTGCCTCCACTTTCTTTAATGGAGTTCAAAGATAAAGTGTTCTTTTTTTCATGCTCTTGTTCAGAACACCGAGAGACACTTTCCCAGGATTGACCGCACGAGATCCTGTATGTTGGATAAAAATAATTTGTATTTCTATCTCGTTTCCACAGCACCAAGGACACAGCAAATGATCCTCCTGTACCGGCTCCTCGAAAGTCCAAGACTGACAACCAAATCCCAGTTCCTCAGTCCCCTTCTGTTTCTTCAGGGCAAGATGTACCCCAGGGCTTGCCCCCCCCGGCTATGGCTTTAGCTAGAGGTCCACCACTCCCTTACGTTGGTCCCCATGGACCAACCCCTCTCACTTGGCCCCCAGGAGCAGCCAGTGCTCCATTTTTAAACCAGGGAATGCCATATTTGGCACCTGCCAATCAACCCCCTTATGGCCAAGTTTCAGAAGTCCCACAACCTATGGTACTTCCGCAGCCTCCTTCAGGGTATGTTGTGCCTCAACATTTCCAGCCTGGTCCATCCAGTGGCATCACACCAGCTAATCAAAATACTTCAGAAATGCCTCATCAAGGATATATCCCTTCACCCTGGCAGAACTTCCCTGGTGTACCCTTTCCTAATGTTTCAGCAAATTATATCATACCTCCTGAGATGGCACAATCTGCTGCCAGACCAGGTCTGCCTGTCATGTATGGTCCACAAGATCAACATATGCCCTTGAGCATGGCCAATTCTTCATCAGCTCAACAAGTGACTCCAGGAACACAGTACCAAGGTTTTCCCCAACACCCTGGCCATCCCATACTCTCTCAGGCACCTGCAACTGCCCATTTTGGGCAAAGCCAGCCTGCTGGACAGTTCCAAGCTCCAGTTCCACCTCAGAGCCAGTCTCAGGCACTCCCAGCTCCTGCTTACTGGCCGACTTTTGGCGCACACACCCAGACCCCGCCTGGCTTCCCAGTTCAGCCCCAAGCCCATGTGGGTCATGTTCTTCCCTCAATTCCATCAACCCAACCTCAGCAAATCCCTGGGTCACTCCAGAATGCCAACCTGTGTTTTCCAGGAGGAACATCTCACAACCAGGAGCAGCCTCTACCAGCCCCAAACGTGTTTCAGCAACCACCTGCTCACTTCAATCCTTCAATGTTTCAGGCTGGGAATCCCCTTCAAAATCAAAACCAAAATATTCCACCTCAGAATAACTCATCTCTTGGACCAGTGACTGTCCCAGTGATGGACAATCCAAATCCCCCTGCTCTTACTGGTATGCTCACGCCTTCCCCAGCTCACCCCTCACCCTCCAATCAGACGTCTGTACAAGACGAAATGAGCAAACTCAGCATTGCTTCCCAGGGAGGAGCTTCTGATTGACAAGTCAAATAAAGGTCTCCAGTCTGGATTGTGGGAATATAAAATTAGTGAGTCAGTCATTCGTACACCTTCAGCGTGATGGTGATTCATGAATATATTCTGTATTGTTATAATTAAATTTAATTAATACTACACCTATTAAGAAAAAATACTCAGCCTACTCTCTTAAAACCTATGAATAAAAGTTATATTTACATTAAAGTCTTCAGAAAAAGCCTGTGTGTGTGTGTGTGTGTGAGAGAGAGAGAGCGCAGGCTTTCCTTCCAACCAAGTTGGAGCCTGATATGTTGAAACCCAAAAAGAACTAATTAAACAGGTGGAATCAGGTGTGGCTTCTGTGTGGTTGGAAAGAAAACCTACACACACACACACACTGGCTCTTTCTGGAGAAGAATTTATACCTCTTTAAACATCTATACCTCTACATGAAACACGTGAATAACCTGTACTGCTTCTGTTCTGTATGCGATGTCTCACTCCTGAGTGTTTCTAACTGCACTGTGTATCTTTCATATTAGTTTCATATTAATTAACACCAATATTAACTATAACATTAATGAACACTTCTGATATATATCTAAATATTTCTGTCTGTTAATTTCTCTGAACGTTATTTGTACTTGGGTGGATTTAATAAAGTGTAAGATGTTTATCAGGCATGAGCTTGTTGCACTGTCCACACACACACACACACACACACACACGCACGTGAGAGAGAGAGATTTAAGGAAATCATCACACCGCACTTACACTGGCACAGAAAAGTGTGTGTGTTTGGCTGTTCATTGGACTTACTGGAGCTCACTGGATTTAATCAGAGCACTTCACTGACATCAGACAGAAAGACAAATAGACGACACACACACACACACACACACTTCTTCTAAACATCCTCCATGCAGCTGGGACAGAAACTCGTGGCGTCTCTTCATTTATACATCATTAAATTCCTAAAATCTACACTGAAATCTAAAAGCCTCCGCATGAGGTGACTGAGGTCATGTGAGGTCATGTGAGGTCATATGAGGTCATGTGAGATCTGACTGTCTGGATCTCTGGAGGAATCTGTCCGGCGTGTCGAACCTTTATGATAAAGGTTATAAATATGATCATGATCATTAATTTACACCCCTCCCTCCTGTGACACACACAGTTCCTTCCTCCAGTCCATTTACAGTCACACATCAGGATCCAGCGTCTGTAATTCAGCAGCACAAGCCGAGCGTACAAAACTAAATATAACAAATACATTTCACCAATAAACCTCCACTTCCTACATTATCTGGCAATTAAACGTAAACATCCACTCAGTTTTATTGAACGTTGTCTACTTACCCGCCAGTGCCTCCATGGACGTATTAAAAAGAACACAGAGTGGCTTAGTCCAAGTCTGGACTTTAATCAGATTCAGATCCTTAAACCAGTCACACTAACTAACGTGGCTGAATTCAACAGTTGTGTAAATAAAAGCAGGTGGAAAGACTCCGCGTCGTTTATCACAAACACTTGATTGCAGTCGTTGCCACCAAGAATGGAACAATCAGTTATTAGCTAAATGTGTATCGCCATGTAAACAAACAAACTGTAAACAAACAAACTGAACACCAGCTAAGTTGCGTTTACGTCCAGGAGCCGTTAAAAAACCTGTCAGTGGAAAGAAGCAAAGTGAGTTCACGGATTTTACTAATTAATCTAGTTTTTTTTGAAGACGTAGCTCCATAGGTGCCAGGAACGAGTCAGGAAGCGAGAAGAAAAAGGAGCCACTTTAGTGTAAATTAAGAAAGAAATCATTGCTAAAAAAAGCAGCCGGTGCCGAGAGGAATCATAAATTAAGGTTAATTGAGGTTTAATGTCTATTTATTTCATATTTTACTTAATTTTCATGTCATTTCTAAATGTTCTGATTGTTTTTATATTCAACAATATAATTATAGTGTTTGAAATTGGTAATATTAGTAAGATTTCTTGGTGGCTGGAACGGATCATCTGCATTTACATTATTTCCGATGGGACAAAGTGTTTCACACTACAACACTTCCCCTTAAGAACTCGCCTCCGAAACGGATTAAACTCGTATGCTGAGGTACCGCTGTACTCGGGTTATCTTTGTGTAATATTGCATTTAGTTTGATGATCTGAATTATTTAAATGTGACAAATATGCAAAAAAAGTTAATACTTTTTCACGTCACTGTATGCAGCACAGTGTCATGTGTTTGGTGCGTTTCCTCTGGATAGGCTGGCTTGTGTTTTTTTATATTGCCCATAGTGTGTGTGTGTGTGTGTGTGTGTGTGTGCCCTGCATTCAGTTGCCACCCCGTCCAGGGTGTACTTTATGCCCAAATTCACCTGATAATGGCTCCAGGGTCCACTTGACTGTACACAGGATAAACAATGATAATGTGTGTGTGTGTGTGTGTGTGTGTGTGTGTGTGTCAATCAGCCATAACATCTTAAAACATGTTAACAAAACTGTTGAAAGAATCTCGATCCGATTGTAGAATTTGGAGTCGATCAAAAGATGAACAGTCTTGTGAAGTATTCACACAATTCAGTGTTTATTCTAAATGAAAAGTATTAATTAGATTAAAAATGTGAAAAAAGCACATTGTTAATTAATTAGTTATCCATTGGAACATTTGTTTTTGTTGTGACGTGACAGACGATGGCGGAGAAGTGTCATGTTTTCTATGAGAAGTGTCTGGGGGACGATGGCGGGGTCGGGGTTCTCGGTCTGTCCAGTGTGTGTCTGGAATGTACCGGTACTTTATGTTCTTACATGCGGGCAGAATCCTACGTTTCTTCTCGTTACGCGGTGAGCTTTCTACATGTGTATCTGACTTTGAGACCGTTGGCCAAATCTCAGTATGTAAACGGGTCCTTTAATCACAGTGACATCATGACGGTTCCAGTGTTAGGGTGTGCAGGCTTTCCCCAGGCGGGGGTTGGGCATCCTGGAGGACATGGGGCTATAGCCGGGCTCAGAGCCTCGTCTGGGCCGCGGGAGAACTTTCGCTTGTCTGGTTCGTCCTGGGGATAATTTGGGGGATTTGGGGAGCTTATAGAGGAAGACGTTATAGTGCAGCGGTGGGCTGCTGTCGAGGTGCGTCTTCGCCTGGTTAGGGAGGAGGAGCTCCAAATCGATGGTCACGCCGTTCTACAGGTGAGAAGACAGAACAAAAAAAAGGAACAAAAACACACCAGGTACATGGAGTACATTTAATACACACACACACACACACACACACACAAACACACATACACATACACACACACTAAAAAGAATGAAATACTGAATGTGTAAAGGTTTGTGTACTCAAACATACCAAATGTAAAATTATAGATAAAAACAGAACTGGTGATAAAAACAAAACTGTTAAAGTTACGGACATGACACTGAAAGAAGAATAAACCAGTGGCTCAGTTCTGCTGGTTCTGTTGGACTGGTTTGGGTTTGGGAAGAGTCACTGCAGATCTTATAATGAAATGTTTCTATAGTGATGGGAGGGATGTGTTCCAGGACAACGGTGGAGGTGTTAGATCGCGACTCCACCACCAGCACCGTGTTCAACAGTGTACAGGTTCCAGTTCCAGACTCTGAACATTTAATCTGCTCCTGTTTGGTCTGTTGTTACTTTAATTTGTCTGTCTGTGTGGTCATAAAGAACATGTGATGGAAATCAGCTGTGTTTAGGAGTTTTAGTCCAGCAGGGGTTGAGTGTGGAGGATTTAGAGGTTGCAGCAGCAGCAGCAGCAGCAGCGGCGGTGGAGCATGGTGTCCTGAATGATCTGATGGGTGTGACTGTGTCATGTGAGGAACAACACCTGGACAGGATGTCTGGAGATTCTGCATGGCCTAGCAGCGTGAAATCATTCACTTCTATGATGTAGGTGAGTTTGAGGGACTTCTGGGCTTGTTACTAGTGAAATACTGCACATTTACACCACAATGTTCAGGGTCAGGGCTTTAAGGCATTGGACTACGGTTCAGAAGGTCTCAGGTTCAAACACCACCATGAACAAGGTCTTAAACCCTCAACTGCTCAGATGTATAATGAGATAAAATGGATAAGGGCGTCGGCTAAAACGCCAAAATGTAAATGTTGAGTAACAGCCCAGGTGTGTGTTCGAGCCATGCACAAGACCCAGAAGATGAGAGAGCAGGACAGATGGACAGAAAGTGTGTGAGAGAGAGAGAGAGAGAAGAGGAGGAGGAACGGTGGAGGACAGGAACACACCAGCTCAGTCTCGTCAACAATAAAACTTTATTCAAACAAACTCTGACTTCATCATCACTCATGGACTATTTCTAAAAAAGTGAAATCTTAAGTACATCAAGAGGATTGAAATAAACATCGATGAGAAACAAAACACTGCTTTTACAGGAGGACTAAATCAAACATCAGCCCACACACACACACACACACACACACACACACACACACACACACACACACACACACACATACACACACATACACACTCACACACACACACACTCACACACACTCATACACAGACATACACACACACACTCACACACACACACACGCTCATTCACACTCATACACACACACACACACACACACACACACACACTCATACACACTCATACACACACACACACACACTCATACACACACACATACACACACACACTCATACACACACTCGCTCACTCATACACACACACACACACACTCACGCATACACACACACACACATACACACACACACATACACACACACACACACACACACACACACACACACACACACACACACACACGATTGCTCACTCAAAAGAAAAAAATAACAGTAAAACGTATAAATCTCTGATGTTAAACATTATAACTTTACAGACGTCCCCTACGTCTCTCTCTATAGATATACAGGTATAGATGTAGATATACAGTGGTGTGAAAAACTATTTGCCCCCTTCCTGATTTCTTATTCTTTTGCATGTTTGTCACACTTAAATGTTTCTGCTCATCAAAAACCGTTAACTATGAGTCAAAGATAACATAATTGAACACAAAATTAAAAAAAAGTTTTTAAATGAAGGTTTACGTTATTAAGGGAGACAATAACTCCAAATCTACATGGCCCTGTGTGAAAAAGTGATTGCCCCCCTTGTTAAAAAATAACTTAACTGTGGTTTATCACACCTGAGTTCAATTTCTGTAGTCACCCCCAGGCCTGATTACTGCCACACCTGTTTCAATCAAGAAATCACTTAAATAGGAGCTACCTGACACAGAGAAGTAGACCAAAAGCACCTCAAAAGCTAGACATCATGCCAAGATCCAAAGAAATTCAGGAACAAATGAGAACAAAAGTAATTGAGATCTATCAGTCTGGTAAAGGTTATAAAGCCATTTCTAAAGCTTTGGGACTCCAGCGAACCACAGTGAGAGCCATTATCCACAAATGGCAAAAACATGGAACAGTGGTGAACCTTCCCAGGAGTGGCCGGCCGACCAAAATTACCCCAAGAGCGCAGAGACAACTCATCCGAGAGGCCACAAAAGACCCCAGGACAACATCTAAAGAACTGCAGGCCTCACTTGCCTCAATTAAGGTCAGTGTTCACGACTCCACCATAAGAAAGAGACTGGGCAAAAACGGCCTGCATGGCAGATTTCCAAGGCGCAAACCACTTTTAAGCAAAAAGAACATTAAGGCTCGTCTCAATTTTGCTAAAAAAACATCTCAATGATTGCCAAGACTTTTGGGAAAATACCTTGTGGACCGACGAGACAAAAGTTGAACTTTTTGGAAGGTGCGTGTCCCGTTACATCTGGCGTAAAAGTAACAGCATTTCAGAAAAAGAACATCATACCTACAGTAAAATATGGTGGTGGTAGTGTGATGGTCTGGGGTTGTTTTGCTGCTTCAGGACCTGGAAGGCTTGCTGTGATAGGGAATATCTGAACATTTTGATTCATACATATTCACATTCCATACAAACTTAAATAATTCTTTTGATTGTGTAAAGCTGTTTTGAGACAATGTCAATTGTTAAAAGCGCTATACAAATAAAACTGAATTGAATTGAATTGAATTGAATTGATAGATGGAACCATGAATTCTACTGTCTACCAAAAAATCCTGAAGGAGAATGTCCGGCCATCTGTTCGTCAACTCAAGCTGAAGCGATCTTGGGTGCTGCAGCAGGACAATGACCCAAAACACACCAGCAAATCCACCTCTGAATGGCTGAAGAAAAACAAAATGAAGACTTTGGAGTGGCCTAGTCAAAGTCCTGACCTGAATCCTATTGAGATGTTGTGGCATGACCTTAAAAAGGCGGTTCATGCTAGAAAACCCTCAAATAAAGCTGAATTACAACAATTCTGCAAAGATGAGTGGGCCAAAATTCCTCCAGAGCGCTGTAAAAGACTCGTTGCAAGTTATCGCAAACGCTTGATTGCAGTTATTGCTGCTAAGGGTGGCCCAACCAGTTATTAGGTTCAGGGGGCAATTACTTTTTCACACAGGGCCATGTAGGTTTGGATTTTTTTTCTCCCTAAATAATAAAACCCCTCATTTAAAAACTGCATTTTGTGTTTACTTGTGTTATCTTTGACTAATAGTTAAATGTGTTTGATGATCAGAAACATTTTGTGTGACAAACATGCAAAAGAATAAGAAACCAGGAGGGGGCAAATAGTTTTTCACACCACTGTAGATATACAGATATATAGATATAGATATACAGGTATAGATATAGATATAGACAGATATATATATGTGTATATAAAGTGTAAAACGCAGGTGCATGCAGCTCCACATGAGGCGGGACAGAGAGGAGGCAGAAAGAGGCGGAGTGACAGCAGGCGGGGCTCACGGTGAACTTACACACCGAGAAGCTGAAGCATGGTGCAGTGACGTAGAGTGACGTAGAGTGACGTAGTGTGACGTAGTGTGACGTAGAGTGACGTAGAGTGACACTGACAGCAAGTGAGGAGCAGAAGGGGACGTGAGTGTGTGGCGTTTAAAAGCGAAACACAGCGTAAAGACTTTATACCTCGACTGGATCCTGAAAACCTCAAATCAAAAGCCACATAAATGCAGCTTTACAGCAGAGCCGTTACACTGATCCTACCTGTGTGTGTGTGTGTGTGTGTGTGTGTGTGTGTGTGTGTGTGTGTGTGTGTGTGTGTGTGAGTGAGAGAGAGAGATGCGTTTGCAGTGATGTTCAGTAAATAACACACACCTGCTCCACACTGTGAAATAAACCCCAGACTATAGAGGGTTATACAGGTTCGTCCTTCAGCTCATGTAAAGGTTTGTTTTTATTAATCTTATGTCGTCTAATCCAGTGATATCATGATGTAGGAGACACCAGTCCATCACACACACACACACACACACACACACACACACACACACACACACACACACACACACACACACACACACACACACACACACACACATTCACAGCTAGAGGGCGATATAGAGTCAGTAGTGAGACAGGTAAGGACCAGTGCATCATCCACGTGACACTACAGCGCCTGCCTGTGGGACGATCCTGCTACTACACCATGTTCTTCAGAGAGTTTACCTCCTCTGGCTCGTCAGCGCTGATTCTCGACTCGGTGTTGTTCTCGACTTCAGGCGCCAGCGAGGTCTGGATGTTCAGACACTCGTCCTCCTCCTCCTCCTCCTCCTTCACAGGGGTTTTGACTGGTTCCTCTGGCTTGGCAGCGTCATTCTGCAGGAAACCACACACACACACACACACACACACACACACAGAAGCACAAATATAAATTGTGGTTAGACACACACTTTTTCTGTCTATATTCCTGAGATGTCTTTACAGTGAAAGACTCTACTTTCCAGTAGAAATAAACATTCTGCTAAAACCTGAACCTTCATCAGCACTGCGTCTCTGCTTCACATCTACAGAACAACTACTGAGCTGCAGACGTGCACTAACATTTATATTCTAATATAAACTAAAAAATAACATCTTTAGTTTGTTCCAGGTACGTTAATGATGAACCATTAATCAATTAATAGCAGCAATCAGTAACCGAGTAACATATTGACATACAGCAGAACCTCGGCATATGAATGTAATCCACCCCGGAGGAAATAATGTAAATGCAGATAATCCGCTCCAGCCACCCAATAATATTACTAATATTACTAATTTCACTTCACTTCAGCCGGCGTTCAGTTCGGCTTGGTTCGGTCCGATACAAAATTTCACTTCTTAAGGCAAACATTCATGAAGCGGGACATTCGTATGCCGAGGTAGCGCTGCATCTACCGCTCATATTTCTATGAACCTGTCCACCACCAGAGGGCGCACTGGTAGGCCAGGCGGTGCGCAGTATTTATACATCGTATTTATACTGGCGTCACGAGATGTGCGGGATTTGTGACAGCCTTATGTTCTTTTATTCTGTTTGTTTAAACTGTTTGTGCTTTTCATCTCACATTTTCATCTTATCAATAATTTCTTGAGGCGCGGTGGTGTAGTGGTTAGCACTGTCGCCTTGCACCTCCAGGGACTGGGTTCGATTCCCCGGCCAGGCTCGATTCCCGTCTCTGTGTGCATGGAGTTTGCATGTTCTCCCCGTGCTTGGTGGGTTTCCTCCAAAGACATGCAGGTTGGGCTAATTGGTGTTCCTAAAATTGCCCGTAGTGTGTGATTGGGTGTGTGAGTGTGTGTATGTGTGTGTGCCCTGCGATGGATTGGCACCCTGTCCAGGGTGTACCCCGCCTAGTGCCCGAAGTCTCCTGGGATAGGCTCCAGGTCCCCCGCGACCCTGAACATAGGATTAAGCGGTATAGAAAATGAATGAATAATTTCTTAGGTTCGTGCCACCAAGACTTAAACTAAGGAACATGGGGGTCTTGTTAACAGGAGAAGGTGTGAGAGATTCTGGGCCCCTTGAAAGCATAATATATTGAGGCTTAACCTTGACAAAGCCAACCCTGTGTTAATTGCCATAGCTTTTTAAGACCCACACCATCCCACCCACCCCATCACTCAGGGACGCCATGAAACGTCTATACCAAACTCCCCCTGTCTCCCTCTTTCTCCCTCCGTCTCTCTCCGTCTCCCTCCGTCTCCCTCTGTCTCTCTCTCCGTCTCCCTCTGTCTCCCTCCGTCTCCCTCTGTCTCCCTCCGTCTCTCTCTGTCTCTCTCAGCAGTCGATTGAAATTCACAGCCAGGCTGACTGAAAGAGACTCCTCCATGTTTTATGTAAAACAGGAACATCCACGTCTCATTCTCGCTCTCGTTTCACCCTTTAACCCAAATCTCTAATATTATGTAGGTATTTAACGATTTTTATCTGTAATAATTTTTCTCTAACAGTGAAGTTCATCTGCTCAGTAGAGAGTCATGAGATCAGCAGCAGAGGATCAGCAGGAGACAGCCGATGGGACGGAGAGCACGGTAACGGGACGGTACGGTCAGGATACAGGGATTAATAGAAGCTTTGGAAAAGGCAGGAAACTAAACAGGTAGACGGGACTAATCTTTAAGATACTGTAGCTTTGACCGCTGCACCAACCATGTGCTACACACCCCGTTAATCCCACACGAATTTAATATTCTCGTGCTTCAGTACGATTCAGTCAAACAGCGCACGTGTCACGTGTTTTATGGCGTTTAGGTTGCACGATTAATCTTTACCAAATGACCAGTAATTGAAAAAGAAGTTGACTGTTGCATGAGTAAATAAAAAGAGGTTAAGTCTTAGCTACTTAAAACTGTTGTATTTGTTCATCAGGTTACAGATTCACTGCTTTTCAGTTGAACTTTTCAAAACAAACGTAAATCTTTTTTATCATATTCCACTATCTGAAGCTATAAAAATCAGTGTAGATGATTTTGGTTGTAGCGGCCCTAACCCCACGATAATATAATGTATCTGGGCAAGTTTAAAACTATGCATTTCAAACCTACTGCAGATTATACTGCAATTATCCCTGAACATGGTGGTGGCAGCACTGAGCCCTGACATCATGTTTTATCCTTTAAACTTCTTGTGAAAAGTGTGGGGAGAAAGTACGGATCATAAAATCACCCAAAGACAACTTATTTCAGTCTGCTATAAACTAAAGCTCAGTATTAGTCCCAAATACAAGACCAAAGGAATGCAGGAGAGGTTCAGTGGATGTTCAACATTGACTTAATTAAAGTCTAGATCAGATCACATTAAGAGTGTGTAGCACCAGGGCCTCCGAGTGGCGCAGTGGTAAAGTTCTCGCACTATTATCCGGAGGTCGCTGGTTCGAACTCCGGGTGATGCTGTTTTCCTCTCGCAGCCGGAGGCACAGAGAGAGCTGATTGGCCGAGCTCTCTCAGGGGGGAGGGGTGAGAGGTACTTGTGCTCCCACATTAATCACGGCTCTTCAGCCAATCAGGGGCGTCTGTGAGCTCGCGCACGCGGAAGGAGCGGATAGCGCTTTCCTCCGAGTGTGTTACTCCGCCCCTAATGGTGCGTGAGCAAGCAGTTCAAAAAGATGCTGACGTCACGCGGTTCGGAGGAAACATGGAAGACTACATGATAGTGCATGGAGGAAGACTACATGATAGTCTTCGGCCCTCCCTGCTGAGTGGTAGTGGTAGCCTTAATGTGGGAGCCCCCTAGTGACGGGGAGGAATTGGCCACGACTAAATTATGGGAGAAAAAAAAAAAAATTATAAAATAATAATTTAAAAAAAAATTTATTATTGTAGCACCAGCCTGAAGAACCTGGACCAAATCCCAACCAGTGAGCAGCAACACTTACTGCTCCCGTAGAGAAGAAAGGGAGTCTGTAGGGGGTGAATACTTATGCAAGCAGCATTTATTTTTGCACGATTAATTTTAATGAAGTAATGAGAATTGTGACTTGTGGTCAACTTGTTTATAATGAAAATAATGATTCAAACAATTAAACTCTCATTAGTGTAGAGAACAGAAGGTCTACGTTTACGTCTAGCAGGACAAGAACAAGGTCTAATCAGAGCTGTTCAAGAACCCTCTGGTCTATTGAGATGTTAGTGAAGCTCAGAGGAACGACACAGAGAGGAGACAGTGTGCCAGGTCCGGGGTTAGCGTGAGAGCGTGAGAGAGCTGAGGCTGTGTCCGTCCCCTTACCTCACTGCAGGTCTCCTCACAGGGTTCACACTCACACCTGGCCTTACTGATGGGGTTCTACAGGAGGGGTTAGTGAGAGTCGGTCAAACCAGTAAAACTCAAACTCTCAATATGATTCTCCGTGTGTGTGTGTGTGTGTGTGTGTGTGTATGTGCTGCAGCCTAGACCTGCACACAAGTAAATTAATCAGAACATTATATATATATATATATACAGTATACAGAATGAGTTAAGAGCTCATTCTTAACTAAAGTACATTAATAAATAAAACACCTGTGAGATGAGAGGAAGAGAAAAACAAACAGTAGGTGTAGAGAGATGGAGGAGACGGTGCAGACACAAAGAGACAGACGACGGACACGCACACGCAGGAAGTTTAAACCTGATTGACACAAGCATGAAGAAGAAGAAGAAGAAGAAGAAGAGATGGATGAAGAGGGGCGGAGGAGTTACCTGACAGATAATGTTATCATAGTAAGCCAAAGCATGGGGAGTGTGAGACGGAGAGCCAGACTCATTCCTTACGTTTGTCTGAGAGCCTTCAGCCACCGTGGACAGAGAGAAGTTATCGTTGTGCTGCTCTGACTGGGGCCTGGACCTACTGGGGGGGGGGGGGGGGGAGAGAAAGAGAGCTTCACACTGTAACACATAACTATGTACAGCAGATCAGCAGATGGTGACTGTAGGCTGTTTGTTGTTCACACACACACACACACACACACACACACACACACACACACACACACACACACACACACATATATATATATATATATATATATATATATATATATATATATATATATATATAAATACGTATAAAACACTGTACATTCCACTATCTGTATATTTATCTCAGTGTCTTATCGCATGTTCTGTGCCACACTCCTCACCCTCACGCCCTCTCCTCTACATCTGTTCACTGGACTGTGTTTTAATGATTTTGGTGGCACAGCTGGATGTAGGTCATCCTCTCTCACACACACACACACACTGGCCTGGAGTTATAACTGAACAGCTGACTTTTATACCACATAAACATCACGTGTGTGTGTGTGTGTGTGTGTGTGTGTGTGTGTGTGTGTGTGTGTGTGTGTGTGTGTGGGCTAACCTGCGTTTTCGCAGTTGTCTGTTCTCAATTTTCAGTAGATGGAGTCTTTTGGAGAAGAAGACGATGAGCATAAAGAGGACGAGCAGTGTGAGTGAGACGGCGCTCACGACCGCACACATCACCTGGAACTCCGTGACCACCGCCTCACACCGAGCCCCTCTGTTCCACACGTAGTCCTGTACGTTACACCTGCATGGCAACGGGGAGGAGGGGGTTAAAAATGTAATGTAATAATACACGCATGCACACACACACACACACACACACACACACACACACACACACACACACACACACACACTTTCTCTAACACGCACAGTGTATCACAAGCCAACCAATAGCTAACAGGAAATCACTGCTGGCCTGGAGCTGACTGGACACACATATCTACCCATCTACCCCAGTCTCACACAAACAAACACACACACACTCACACACAGGAGTGAGTGTGTAACCCAGATCCGTGTATGCAGATGTGCAGGGAGAGTGAGCTGTGGAAGTGGGACAGCATCAGGAAGATGGCTGAGTGAAATCCTGAGCATTAACATCAGGCGAGATCAAAACATACAGCTGTTTGGGGGAAATTACATCTGCTCCGGACCTACACTACACTATATTAAACTACACTACATTATATTAAACTACACTACACTATATTAAACTACACTACATTATATTAAACTACACTACACTGCATTAAACTACACTACACTATATTAAACTACACTACACTGCATTAAACTACACTACACTAAACTACACTACACTGCATTAAACTACACTACACTGCATTAAACTACACTACACTATATTAAACTACACTACACTATATTACACTACACTATATTACACTACACTGCATTAAACTACACTACACTATATTAAACTACACTACACTATATTAAACTACACTATATTAAACTACACTATATTACATTATACTGCATTAAACTACACTACAGTATATTAAACTACACTACACTGCATTAAACTACACTACACTGCATTAAACTACACTACACTGCATTAAACTACACTAAACTATAGTAAACTACACTACACTATATTAAACTACACTACACTAAATGGAAGGAAGTAGAGAATATTGTGAGACGAGCAAGAGCATCATCAGTCCCTGGCCCCAATGGTGTCCCTTATAAAGTGTATAAGAATGCCCCTGACATTCTACATGTACTCTGGAAACTGATGAAGGTGGTTTGGGTTAAACAAACAATACCTAAGGCATGGTGTAGGGCAGGAGGCATATGGATTCCAAAAGAGGAGGAATCCTGTAGCATCAGCCAATTTCAGCCTATAAGTCTCCTCAATGTTGAAGGTAAAATCTTCTACAGTGTCATAGCCCAAAGGGTGACCAGCTACCTGATGAAAAACAAGTTGGTGGATACAACAATTAAAAAAGCTGGAATTCCAGGGATTTCAGGATGTCTGGAGCACACCAGCATGATTTGGCACCAAATCCAAATGGCCAAGAGGGAGAAGAGCGACATGCATATTGTTTCCTCAATCTTGCAAATGCATTTGGCTCAGTTCCCCACAGTATCATATGGACAGCCTTCAACTTCTTTAGAATACCGGAACCCATCACAAGTTTGATCAAGGCCTATTTTCATGACCTGCAGTTCTGCTTTACTACACCCGACTTTACCACCACATGGCAGAGACTTGAAATGGGTATCATGGCAGGATGCACAATATCTCCACTAGCTTTCACCATGGCAATGGAAGTGATCATAAGAGCTTCAAAATGGGTGGTGGGTGGGAAAATGACTCAAGTCCGGAGCTCAGTTGACACCTATTAGGGCTTTTATGGATGATATAACAACAACGATACTGTGTACCAGACGCCTGCTAGAGAAGCTTAACGAAAACATCACCTGGGCTAGAATGAAGATCAAGCCATCAAAATCTAGAAGTTTTTCGATCATTAAAGGGAAGATGGTAAATCTGAGGTTTCTCATTGACAGCAAGCCAATACCAACGGTATCTGAGAAAGTCGTTAAAAGCATAGGAAGATACTATAATGCAAGTCTCACAGACCGTGATCAGGTTAATCAGCTCAAGCAGGATTTAAACAGGGACCTTGAGAAAATAGATCGCTCTATGCTGCCTGGCAAATTAAAGCTCTGGCGTCTTCAATTTGGCCTACTTTCACGACTGTTGTGGCCATTGACAGCAACTGACGTTCCTATCACAGCGGTCGAAAAGATGGAAAGAAGTGTCAGCTCCTTTGCGAGAAAATGGCTAGGTGTCCCAAAATGCCTGAGCAGCATTAGTCTGTACGGGCACGGCATTCTCGATCTGCCCCTCTCAAGCCTTGTGGAAGAGTTTAAATACTCCAAAGCAAGACCGGAGATGACCCTCTCGGAGTCCCGCGATCCAACTATAAGAGGAGTTTCACCAGCATTAACTACAGGCCGTAAATGGACACCCAAAGAAGCTGTACTACAGGCTAAGTCAGCCCTACAGCATGCTGAGATCATGGGTCAGGTACAGCAAGGAAGAGGAGGACTGGGCTTTGCTCAGAACAGACCCCGATGGAACAAGGCAACTCCATCAGAACGACGAAGGTTGGTCGTCCATGAAGTTCGATGGCAGGAGGAGGCAGCAAGATATACTAAGGCCATGTCACAAGCCAAACAAGGGCAATGGATGAGCTGGGATGGAATTGAAAAAAGGAAGATCAGCTGGAAGGACATGTGGGAATTGGAAGCAAGCAGAATCAGCTTCCTACTCAGAGCAACATATGACATCCTCCCCTCACCCAAAAATCTCCATCAGTGGAGGGGTGAAGATCCTGCATGCCCTCTGTGCTCAACGCCAGCCACCCTCAGACACATCCACATCGCCTGTAATGTACGCCTCTCCCAAGGCAGATACACTTGGAGACATAACCAAGTTTTAAAATCATTAGCCACTGCCATCGAATCTAAGAGAATAGCCACGAATGCCACACCCCTTAGAAAATCACAGGTTGCCCAAAAGATACCAATTGTCCGTGAAGGGGAACAAGGACAACAAAAACCCCTTTCACTGCCTAGGGTTGGATCATTGGAAGGGGCACGAGACTGAGTATTGAGGGCAGATTTGGGCCATCAGCTGTCCATTCCATCGGAAATAGTCACCTCAACCTTAAGACCAGACCTGGTACTATGGTCCAAATCTATACGCACTGTATATTTTATAGAGCAGACAGTGCCATGGGAGGATGCAATAGACAAGGCAAATGAGAGAAAGAGGTTGCGATATGCTGAGCTGAAGCTTGAGGCAGAACAACGGGGCTGGAAAGCAATAGTGGAGGTTGGCTGCCGTGGCTTTATAGCTACATCCACCATTAGGCTCTTGAAAGAACTGGGGATCTGTGGCCAAGCTCTGCACCACACCATCAAAGCGACTTCAGAGGCTGCTGAGCGCAGTAGTCAATGGTTGTGGATTAGGAGGAAAGATCATAGCTGGG
>CM060127.1:1527500-1582500 GCA_030522415.1 Channallabes apus
CTTTAAGGCCTTGTTCACACGGGGGTTAAAATCGAGCGTTTTTCTGCCGTTCGTAGCGTCCGGTGAGCGCGGATGAAGCGTAGACGGTTTTCTACACATAGGAGTCGATGACGGTGTTCACACGGGCTTTGGTGACGTGCGTTTGTCCGGCTGCGCGTTTATACGGTGTTAAAAAAGCGTTACATGCAGCTTTTTCTTGGCGTTCAAATCCCAACGAACGCAAGGAAACCGCGTCTAGTTCGTTTTCTCCGCGTCCATTTTATGCTTCGGAGGACCGGATATATCCCATGATCCTACAGGCTACACAGAGGGAAATGCGGGAAAAAGGCAAAAATAAAATGCTTAAAAGATAAAACTTGCGCGGAAATGTTCGCATTTCTTCATAAACCACAAAAAACTTCCTTTAATCCGACGTTGTGCAGTCAGAGGGTGAACCCAGGAGCGGCGGCCATTTTTTTCTCTCCCTACGTCGCCATATTATTTAAAAAAATATTTTTATATATTATATAAAAAACAAGAAACTTTGCTCAGCAGGCGAAACACTTTCAGCATACGAGTGAAAAATCCAGACAGAAAGTCACGCGTTCGCCCCGGAGCCGCTCAACACTTGAACTCGTGTCAGTAGAGCGGGTTTACGGATATTTTTTGTGTGTATTTTGTGTAAGATTTAGTGAGACGCAGCACCGCGGGTCCCAATAATGTTACCAAGGACGGTAGTGTGAAGAAAACCGAGCCGCTTTCAGTTTGGTTTTTAAAGCAGCCGGTGCCGAGAGGAAACCGTGAGGTTTAATGTCTATTTATTTCATATTTGACTTCATTTTCATATCTTTTCTTAATGTTTTGATTGTTTTTAGATCCAAAGATATGATTATAGTGTTGAAAATGTGTAATATTGGTGATATTTTTGGGTGTCTGGAACAGATTATCTGTATTTACATTATTTCCTCTGGGACAAAGTGTTTCACACTACAACATTCCACCTTAAGAACTCGACTCCGGAACGGATTAAACTCGTATGTCGAGGTTCGGCTGTATCATGATTTTATAAACATCCCGATTTTACCTTTTTTTTTCTCTCTAGATTTTGTTAAAATGTTAAAAAACTTAGGAAATAATTCACTCCTGAATTCAAACATCTATAAATTACATCATTAGTATTTATAGAGCGTTTCATTCTCCCGCATTAACACTCACTGTTCCCTCTCACAACACACACACGTTTAACAGAACACTTGTGTATGCACGTGACGTACGCCGGATGCTGCACTGCACCTGTGAGCTGTGTGTGTGTGTGTGTGCGCGCATGTGTGTGAAGCTGTTATAATAAAGTCTGCTGTGAACACACACTTCCTGCAGTCCTGAGCTCTGGTATAAACAGGGGAGTGAGAGCTGCAGGGACGCTGGCATCAGTGAGACACACACACACACACACACACTGTGAGGCCAGACCTGCTGTAAAAATGTGCCAGCTTCCTAATTCCGTGATCCAAACCTCCGTATGTGCTTGCGCCATCAAGCTAATGAAATGAAAAATATTGGCGCCCTTCCTGAAAATGAGCCAAAGTACAACAGATATCACGACTCTGTAAACACGATACACTGTTCAGAAATCACACGTCCGGCTCTCATCTGGCTCTCCGGGGTTTAAACTCAGATCCTCACAAAGTTACTACTGTGTGCTCTCTACCAGAGTTAATTACTCTTAATAATAAATAATCATCCATCACAAGTCCATCAGTGCAGATGAAGAAGATCCTCCAGGAGTATCTGTGTCAAAGTCAACAATCAAGAGAAGACCTCACCACATGGTGTTCTCCACAGGTTCACCACAAACACTGGAGGAACTGCTGAGAAGAATCCTATGGAGAGATAAGATGAAGATCAACGTGTAGCAGAATGATGGGAAAAGAGGACGATGGAGAAGAGAAGGAAGTGTTGATGATCTGAAGCAGATCTCCTGATCTTATGGCCTGGGCATGTACGGCTGCAAGAGGAGCAGGTTCTCCTGGAGTTACTGATGATGTGACTAAAGACTGAAGCAGCAGGATGAGTTCTGTAATGTACAGAGAGATATTAACTGCTCACACACACACACACACACACACACACACACACACACACACACACACACACACACACACACACACACACACACACACACACACATATCCTCAGCTTCTCACTGCAGATGGATGATGAGCTGAAGTCCTTCACCTGAGCTGAAGGTAAACCTGAAGACCGCACACATGAGGAACACGTGAGGACAACTGCACTAAAGACCTGAAAGTTATTCCTGCTGTTAATTCAGGAGATACAGTTAAGTCCAAAAGTACTGGAACAGCAAGGCCATCTCTTTTCTGTAAACTGAAGAGATTTTGGTTTTCAGATCTTCGTGTCTGGATCTGTTTAACAGCTGAAGACCAGAGAGCCGTGTACAGGAGAAACGCAAGTCATTGTGTAGCTGAGAAAAGAGGAAATCATCCAGAGTCGATTTACACCGCGTTCCAAATTATTATGCAAACTGGATGTAAGTGTCATAAACATTAAATGTTTGGTTTTTAAATTAAACTCATGGATGGTGTCGTGTCTCAGGTCTCTTTGGATCACTGAAATGAATCTCAGACACGTGTGATAATTAGTTTGCCAGATGAGGACAATTAAAGGAGAAGTCCTGAAGAAGGTTGTTCCACATTATTAAACAGCCGCAGGTTTCAAGCGATATGGGAAAGAAAAAGGATCTCTGCTGCCGAAAAGCGTCAACTAGTGCAATGCCTTGGACACGGTATAAAAACATTAGATATTTCATGAAAACTTAAGCGTGATCATCGTACTGTGAAGACATTTGTGTCTGATTCAGAGCACAGACAGGTTCGTGCAGATGAAGGCAGAATGAGGAAGGTTTCTGCAAGACAAATTCATCAGATTAAGAGAGCAGCTGCTGAAATGCCATTACAAAGCAGCAAACAGGTATTTGAAGCTGCTGGTGCCTCTGGAGTCCCGCGAACCTCAAGGTGTTGGATCCTTTAAAGGCTTGCAGTTGTGCATAAACCTACTGTACTATTCGGCCCCTAATCAATGCTCACAAGCAGAAACGGTTGCAGTGGGTCCAGGCATACATGAAGACTAGTTTTTAAACAGTCTTGTTTACTGATGAGTGTCGTGCAACCCTGGATGGTCCAGATGGATGGAGTAGTGGATGGTTGGTGGATGGCCACCATGTCCCAACAAGGCTGCGACGTCAACAAGGAGGTGCCGGAGTCATGTTTTGGGTTGGAATCATGGGGAGAGAGCTGGTCGGCCCCTGTAGGGTCCCTGAAGGTGTGAAAATTACCTCTGCAAAGTATATTGACTGACCACTTTCTTCCATGGTACAAAAAGAAGAACGCTGGCTTCAGTAGCAAAATCATCTTCATGCACGACAATGTACCATCTCATGCTGCAAAGAATCCCTCTGTGTCATTGGCTGCTATGGGAATAAAAGATGAGAAACTCATTGTGTGGCCACCATCCTCCCCTGACCTCAACCCCATTGAGAACCTTTGGAGAATCCTCAAAAGATCTATGAGGGTGGGAGGCGGTTCACATCAAAACAGCAGCTCTGGGAGGCTATTCTGACATCCTGCAAAGAAACTCAAGCAGAAACTGTCCAAAAACTCACAAGTTCAATGGATGTAAGAATTGTGAAGGTGATATAAAGAAGGGGTCCGATGTTAAGATGTAACATGTAGCCCTGTTTGGATGTTTTTGATTGAAATAGCTTTTGACTTCAGTAAATATGACCTCATAATGCTGCAAATTCAACAAAAGCCCATTTTCAGTTCTTTACAACCTATAAAATGTTCTAACTCTGTTGTGCATAATAATTTGGAACAGTGTGTTTTCAGTTTATTATTTTTAAATAAATATTGTTATCATTCGGAGGTTTGTTCAATACAATTCTAATTATACCCTAATAGTTGATGACTACAAAATTATACTGACTGTCATTTGCATTGACTTCTTATGAAATATCAGAGAACGATATCATTTGCATAATAATTTGGAACGCAGTGTAAACAGTAAAGCAGCTCCTGAAGGTGTTCAGCTCATGAATCTATATAGTTTTATCAGTTTTATAGAAACCTGCTGCGTTCAGCACAGAGCTGTAGCAGCTCCAACAGGTCGTGAAGCTCAAGTGTTAGAATCCCAGAGATTAGACTCAGGCCACATTCAGAGCTCCAGACGGCCAGGCTACACGCCGAGCTAACGCTAACGCTCTGATGCTAATCCGCACTGACAGCCTCTGCTGTTCGGAAACCACAGTGGCAGATTGGACTGCTGTATCACACCGAGAGAGGGGGGGGGGAGGGGGGGAGAGGGAGAGGCGGGGGGAGGGGGAGAGAGGGGGAGGAAGGGGGGGGAGCGGGGAGAGGGGGGAGAGAGAGGGGGGGGGAGAGGGGGAGAGAGGGGGGGAGCGGGGAGACGGGGGGGGGGGGGGGGGTGAGAGAGAGGCAGAGAGAAATTTCCACCTGAACTGTTCTGAAGGTTCTGTAGAGCGCGGTGGAGGTCTGAGATGTTTCTCGTCTTCACTGAGGGCATCATGACATCAGACGTGTACAGAGACAGAACCTGGGTTTCAGCATTAGTGTGATCCAGAGCACCAGCTGGGATTTGGAAGAACACTTGACAGAACCCAGACCTGGACTCTGGAGAGCATCTGAGAGACGCAGAGGAGAAGAGCTGAGGATTGTGGATCTGTAGTGAGGACCACTCAGTGACCCCTGACCCCTGAACCTAGTAATGACTCTACACCACTTTGAGGTGTTTAAATAAAACCTACATTCGTCTTAATAAATCTACAGAAAGTAATAGGACAGCTGGAGAAGACAGAAAAACTTCAGCATGACAAGATTACAGT
Organism: Channallabes apus; assembly: GCA_030522415.1. Classification (NCBI taxonomy): domain Eukaryota; kingdom Metazoa; phylum Chordata; class Actinopteri; order Siluriformes; family Clariidae; genus Channallabes; species Channallabes apus. Next base: position 1,532,398 of record CM060127.1, read on the forward strand.
AAAAACCCGCCGTGTGAGGGGGCTGGAGCTCAACATGTGTTCATAACCCAATCTGGTGTTTAACGTAAATACATCCCGGAATTACACACAGGTGCAGCCGTGTTAGTGAGTTTACACACTGAGCCTCATATACCTGTAACGAGCTGTGTATAATTACACTTATTCACTAATGTGAATACTAATGTATGTCCTCACCAGGGGCCACTGGATACAGTATCATCTCCGAGACGATCCGGGTCGTATTGACATTTTTAAATGGCACAATTTTATAAACATCCCAAATACATATTTTTTCAGATTTTGTTAAAATTGTAAATTAAACGAGTGAATAATTTGCACCTTCCACACACGATGCTGTGCTGCGTCACCTGCACCCTTTACCCTGAGCACTCATTTCCTGCTCTCAGTGCACTTTACCTTATATGGAGTTTTGTGGGTGTGACTACATGCAAATGAACTGTGTCAGGAGCAAGCTTTCAGCTCTTCACACCTGATCAAAACAGGCGGGGTCCATCCTGGACAGGGTGCCAATCCATCACAGGACACACACACACACACACACACACACACCTGCATTTTGGGAACGCCAAACTTGGACTGTGGGAGAAAACCGGAGAACCCAGAGGAAACCCACCAAGAATAAGGAGAACACGCAAACTCCATGTACACAGACCCCGAGGCAGGAATTAAACCTCTCACACACACACACACACACACACACACACACACACACACACACACACACACACACACACACACACACACACACAGTTCTAATCACGGTACCACCATAAGAAAATCAGCATTTCTGAAACTTTTTGTAAAACCTCCACATCATCTTCACACAGCTTTCCTGAAAACTCCATGAGTGAGAGAGAAGTGCAGTGTGTCAGGACTCTTCAGTGTGTGTGTGTGTGTGTGTGTGTGTGTGTGTTAGACATCATTATGGGTGGAAGAGGAGCTCTTACCGTGTGTGTGTAGAGGAAGCAGGTGGAGGAGCAGAAGGCTGGACAGCAGCACGGTGAAGCTCCTGCAGGACATCATCTCACACGGTACACCAGAGTACACAACTACACAACTACACAAGATCTCACACACTCTTCTGTCGGATGGATAAGCGTCCTCGAGCTGAGAGTCAGACCCGGTCCATCTCCTCCATCACCTCACTCTCTCTCACTCCTGCTGGTCACTCTTTACAGTCTCATCACTTCACACTCTTCTCCCTCCTTCTTCTTGATGGTTGAGACACAGAAGTGTGCTGGTTCTTGACTGAACAGAGTGAGAGGAGTGAGAGCTGAGTGCTGCCCCTCCCCCTCCCCCCCCACACTCTCTGACCAATCACACGCAGCCTGGGATTTGGGATCGTGACTCCACACGACACACGAGAACAAAGACAGCGTGACTGCAAGTTCATCAGTGAGAGAGAGAGTGAGTGTGTGTGTGTGTATGTGTGTGTGTGTGCACGTGTGTGTGTAACACACTCACCTGAAACATCACTGACTTCAACAATACCATTTATATACGCAGTGCTGTGCAGAAGTATTGACCCCCTCATGATGAGGAACACTGCTCCAGTCCTGATGGAGTTTTCTGTCTCTAATCATTTTCAGCAGTTTTGGTGGAGTTTTGTTTGTTTATTTATTTGTTTTTTATACGACTTATGAATCGTTTATATAAATAAAAGGTTTTGTCCGTACATCAGTCAGAACTTCCAATAACACACAGTATGAGTGCAGATCAATCCCTGCTATCCGTATCACCCAGATGAGGATGGGTTCCATGTTGAGTCTGGTTCCTCTCAAGGTTTCCTCCTATCACCATCTACACATTCACATCTCATACACACTTCTGGAATGTTCTTTTGACATTGATAATGACAATTGTTAAAAAAATTTACACAAATAAAAGAAAATTGAATTGGTATATAATTGGTATAAGTGAATTTTAACACGCTGGAGTCATTTTAAGACAAAACTTCTTCAAACTTCAGAAAGTCAGATGATCAGGTGGTGATTAGTTTACTTCTGATGCTGAAGGCTGAGGGGTCGGAACAGACGAGAGGGGAAATGGGGTCGCGGCTGCTACATAAACAACCAGAAATGGAGGGGTCAAGACTTTTGCACTGTATTGTACAGAATAGTTCCACGATTCTCTTTTCTCCACATAATCATGGAGCTGCAGTACTGAGACAACTGCTGAGGACACTCGAGAGGTCTGTCTCCAGGGACACGTGACCCAGTGACCCTGACGGGTTTCAATACTCGCGGTTAAAGCCGGAACAGAACCAGATCTACAGTAACAGCACTCGAGTCGTGTTATAACTGATCAGAGAGTTTATCATCAGGGTCAGACCTCTGATTAGTCTCACGCCTGCGCTGATCACCAGCACTGTTCTTTAGTCTTAATTTCATTACAATCTTCTGTCTCTCACAATGTGTTTTATCTCTCTCATGACGAGGGTGTATCACAACACAGCAGGTAAATGCCATCAGTCATAAAATCACACTGTGAGCAGTCATGATGAGTGAGTTCAGTAAAACACAGACCAGAAGTAAATACACCCCCACAGTGTTGGGATAAACTCTGTAAACCTGACACCAGAATCCTGAAATCCTCCTTTTACTGAACTGTTTAAAGTAAAGGATTAAACACCAGTGGAGTCACGAGCTGCTCATCTGAAAGACGTCTCCATGCTGATCTGAGATCCGTTGAGAACATCACTACTCTCAATTTACACCTGGACTGAGGAGAACGTTGATCTTAAAGCTGCTAATGGAAAGTTAACAAAGTCTCAAACCTGGTCGTTTCTGTAGACAAATTGTTAATTGCTGGAGATTTTAATATTCACTTTGAGAATCCAGAAGACCCTCAGTGAACAGCATATACAGTGGCTTGCAAAAGTATTCGGCGCCTTGAACTTTTCCACATTTTGTCACATTACAGCCACAAACATGAATCAATTTTATTGGAATTCCAGGTGAAAGACCAATACAAAGTGGTGTACACGCGAGAAGTGGAACGAAAATCATACATGATTCCAAACATTTTTTACAAATAAATAACTGCAAAGTGGGGTGTGCGTAATTATTCAGCCCCCTGAGTCAATACTTTGTAGAACCACCTTTTGCTGCAATTCCAGCTGCCAGTCTTTTAGGGTATGTCTCTACCAGCTTTGCACATCTAGAGACTGAAATCCTCGTCCATTCTTCTTTGCAAAACAGCTCCAGCTCAATCAGATTAGATGGACAGCGTTTGTGAACAGCAGTTTTCAGATCTTGCCACAGATTCTTGATTGGATTTAGATCTGGACTTTGACTGGGCCATTCTAACACATGGATATGTTTTGTTTTAAACCATTCCATTGTTGCCCTGGCTTTATGTTTAGGGTCGTTGTCCTGCTGGAAGGTGAACCTCCGCCCCAGTCTCAAGTCTTTTGCAGACTCCAAGAGGTTTTCTTCCAAGTTTGGCCTGTATTTGGCTCCATCCATCTTCCCATCAACTCTGACCAGCTTCCCTGTCCCTGCTGAAGAGAAGCACCCCCAGAGCATGATGCTGCCACCACCATATTTGACAGTGGGGATGGTGTGTTCAGAGTGATGTGCAGTGGTAGTTTTCCGCCACACATAGCGTTTTGCATTTTGGTCTCATCTGACCAGAGCACCTTCTTCCACATGTTTGCTGTGCAAACGGGACTTCTTATGGTTTTCTGTTAACAATGGCTTTCTTCTTTCCACTCTTCCATAAAGGCCAACTTTGTGCAGTGCACGACTAATAGTTGTCCTATGGACAGATTCCCCCACCTGAGCTGTAGATCTCTGCAGCTCGTCCAGAGTCACCATGGGCCTCTCGGCTGCATTTCCGATCAGCGCTCTCCTTGTTCGGCCTGTGAGTTTAGGTGGACGGCCTTGTCTTGGTAGGTTTACAGTTGTGCCATACTCCTTCCATTTCTGAATGATCGCTTGAACAGTGGCTCCGTGGGATGTTCAAGGCTTTGGAAATCTTTTTGTAGCCTAAGCCTGCTTTAAATTTCTCAGTAACTTTATCCCTGACCTGTCTGGTGTGTTCTTTGGACTTCACGGTGTTGTTGCTCCCAATATTCTCTTAGACAACCTCTGAGGCCATCACAGAGCAGCTGTATTTGTACTGACATTAGATTACACACAGGTGCACTCTATTTAGTCATTAGCACTCATCAGGCAATGTCTATGGCCAACTGACTGCACTCACACCAAAGGGGGCTGAATCATTACGCACACCCCACTTTCTAGTTATTTATTTGTAAAAAAAAAACATGTTTGGAATCATGTATGATTTTCGTTCCACTTCTCACGTGTACACCACTTTGTATTGGTCTTTCACGTGGAATTCCAATAAAATTGATTCATGTTCGTGGCTGTAATGTGACAAAATGTGGAATGCAACAGCAACAGCTTATGTGAAGGATTTTATTATTATTATTATCATTCATTCATTCATCTTCTATACCGCTTTATCCTGTATTTAGGGTCACGGGGACCTGGAGCCTATCCCAGGAGACTCTGGGCACAAGGCAGGGTACACCCTGGACAGTGTGCCAATCCATCGCAGAGCGCAGAGCACACACACACACACACACACACACACACTCATTCACACACTATGGTCAATTTAGGAACGCCAATTAGCCTAACCTGCATATCTTTGGACTGTGGGAGGAAACCGGAGTACCCGGAGGAAACCCACCAAGCACGGGGAGAACATGCAAACTCCATGCACACAGAGACGGGAATCGAGCCTGGCCGGGAATCGAACCCAGACCCTGGAGGTGCAAGGCGACAGTGCTACCAGTATATCAAAGTAATTTAACTGTTTAATAGACATGGGTGTTTTTTTGTTTTTTTTTACAGATTCACTGTAAAACATGAAAATAATAATAACCTATTTGTGAGGTAGAATTAACCCAACATGGGCCATATGGCGATTTTCTTAAAGAATTTGGACATCTGCTATCAGACCTATTGGTTAACTCTGACAAAGTATTGATAGTAGGAGACTTTAACATTCATGTAGATGATGCTAACGACGCTTTAGCACTCACATTTATGGATTTACTAAATTCCTTTGGGGTTAAACAAAATATAATTGGAGCAACTCACCGCTTTAATCATACGCTAGATTTAATTATATCCCATGGTATAGATGTCTCTAATATAGAGATCATACCTCAAAGTGATGATATCACAGATCATCACCTCCTGACATATACTCTACCCGTAGAACAGATTAGCTGTGTCTCCCCACGTTATCAATCTGTTAGAAATATGAATCCCACTACTAAAGACAGATTCACAAGTAATCTGCCGGATCTGTCCCAATTTCTTATTAGACCCCTAAATGCAGATGATCTAGATGAAGTGACTAGCAGCATGGGCACTATTCTTACCAGTACATTAGACACTGTTGCTCCCATCAGATTAAAAAAAGTCAGAGATAAAACATTGGCACCGTGGTACAACAGTCATATTCGCGCCCTAAAGAGAGCAACCCGTAACCTCGAGCGAAAATGGAGGAAAACTAAATTAGAAGTTTTTCGAATTGCGTATAAAGACAGTAGGTGCAGCTATAGACAGGCTCTAAAAACTGCTAGGACCGAGCATCTTAGCCAACTGATAGCAAGAAAAGAGTTTGCATGTTCTCCCCGTGCTTGGTGGGTTTCCTCCGGGTACTCCGGTTTCCTCCCACAGTCCAAAGATATGCAGGTTAGGCTAATTGGCGTTCCTAAATTGCCCGTAGTGTGTGATTGGGTGTGTGAGTGTGTGTATGTGTGTGTGACCTGCGATGGATAGGCGCAAGGGATCTAATGTTGAGTAGTCCAAACTTTAGAGGTGGATTTTGACTACTTATTTTGCCTTTTTCTGGTTTCAAATTAAAAATTCAAATGTTATTAGTCACATACACAATCATACACAGTATAATATGCAGTGAAATGCTTACACGACCGCCAGTGACCTTAAAAAAAAGAAAATAAAATCTTGTACGTAAAATAAATAATCAATAAAAAGGAAATACTAAAGAAATAATTTTAACTAGTAAAATTAACTGTACAATAAGGGCATAATAAAATATTGCAAAAATATAGAAACATAGGGTAGATAGAGTATATATGTATATAGAATTAAAGTGTCATTGGTTGTGCAAACATGCATGGAGGTGACATGTGCAATTGTCCAGATGTATAAATATTTAGTGCAAGTGTGTATGAATGTGTCCATGATTGTCCAGTCAGTGTTGTGAGCTTAAAAAGATGTTATTAGTCCTGTGTGGAGGTGTTTTCTGGTTATCAGATTGTTTCGGGCAAATTTAACAAATTTATTCTTTTTTCTCAGTATTCGGGGAACAGACACAGTTTCTATAGGACAAGCTATGTGTGTGCGTCTATCACTATGGTGAGTTGTGATGTGGCTAATATGTTTGGAATCTACAGTATGACTTACAGCCCATGCTGCTAGTCAGTTCATCTACATCATCTGCATTTAGGGGCTTTTATCACTTCTAGGTTGGACTATTGTAATGCCTTACTGTCTGGTTGTTCAGTTAGGTGCATAAACAAGCTTCAGCTAGTCCAGAATGCAGCAGCGAGAGTCCTCACTAGAACCAGAAGATATGAGCACATCACCCCTATCCTATCTTCACTACATTGGCTCCCTGTGAAATTTCGCATTGATTTTAAAATACTACTCTTGACATATAAAGCATTAAATGGTCTCGCGCCGCAGTATCTGAGCGAACTGCTAGTGTCTTACGATCCGCCACGCCTACTTCGGTCAAAGGATGCAGGCTGCTTATCAGTACCGCGTATTATGAAAACTACAGCTGGGGGCAGAGCTTTTTCTTACAAAGCCCCAAAATTATGGAATAGTCTTCCAAATAGTGTTCGGGACTCAGACACAGTCTCAGTGTTTAAGTCTAGGCTCAAAACCTATTTATTTAACCAAGCATTTTTATAAATAGATTTGCCATAAGGTAAAGGAGCAGATCTGGGGGACTCATGGACGTAGAGTATTATGGTGAACTGGTATGTTTAGATGCTGTCTTCCTCAGTCTCATTTGATCACTCAGGTTTGTTGACGGTGAGGTGATTGTTTGCTTTACATCTCAGTTCCCCCTCATGTTTGTGTTTCCTTCTGGCTCTCCCTTTTAGTTATGCTGTCATAGTTAGTCCTGCCGGAGTCCCTGCTTGCACTCTACAGTAAATACATTAGACATTGTGACTGTGACCATACCTAATTGCCATCTCTCCTCTTCTTCCTTTCTCCCCCTCTTTCTCTTTCCTCTCTCCCCCTGTCTCCCCCTTTCACTCTTTCTCTCTCTCTCTCTGTCGAGCTACACATGTGGTTCCTGAGCTACCAGTGATCCAGACTCCCTCTGCCCTCCGGACCTGTCTGATCCATCCTGGTGCCCGGTTTCTGGTTGGAGGTCTCATCGCATGGATGCCCCGTGTGTCTCTTTGGGATGCGTCTGGTGTCTGGGGATGATTCTATCAACTTAGAAGATGGTCCTGGCCTCGACTGGTGTTGTCAGCTGTTTCTCTGAGGACTTGACAATTCGATAGTTCAGGACTGGAACTTTCTACAAGTCTATCTGAGTCTCGAATAACTACTGGACTCCATTTTACATCAATTAACATCAACTATTATAGCTGAACTGCTGCCACCTAACACACTATATAAATGCAGATCATTTCCTGCTATCTGTTTCACCCAGATGAGGATGGGTTCCCTGTCGAGTCTGGTTCCTCTCAAGGTTTCTTCCTATTACCATCTCAGGGAGTTTTTCCTTGCCACTGTCGCCCTCGGGCTTGCTCACCAGGGACTATCTGACCATTTTGATTCATACACATTCACATTCCATACAAACTTAAATAATTATTTTGATTGTGTAAAGCTGTGTTGAGACAATGTCAATTATTAAAAGCGCTATACAAATAAAATTGATTTGAATTAATGCTGTATTAATATCGAAACTTTTATCATAAAGCTCTGGGCGTTGATTTACACCATGCGGGTCTGTGTAAGTTAAAGGTTCTAGATCAGAACAGACCGTGCGACAAACCCACTGTAAACATGTCCTGGGGGACATTCTTTACCTTCTCTACCTTACAAGACACATCAGTGAACACCTGACACGTTTAAGCAGTCGGAGCCTTTGTGTCGTTAAATCTAGAAGAACTACAGAATTTAACGTCCTAACGTTCCAGGTTTCTACAGTGCAGCTAGCGGTTCCTCAGATGAGGAGGTATAGCAGGTCTCATGTGTATCAGAAGAGAAGCTCCAGCTAATTAAACCCTGATTAACGCTGAGTGATTAGCGTAACGTCCTCGTGCGAGGCTCCTGATGCTAATGAGCTCAGCTCTACGTCACTCTGGATAAAAGTGTAAAAGGTAAACGAGTAAACACAAATCAAACTCAATAGGCTTCATTAAAAAATTTATTGGCATGAGTGCTGGATGTCGTTTAATACAAAATCGAGCTACAAACATTCAGTCCGGACCAAAAAGCGACGAATGTGACGGTTTATATTTACTGTGGCATAAAACACCATTTACAAACGACTGAAGGTTTCACTGATGAGCGGCGACGCGCGACTGCCGGATAAATGAAGTGCTTGGTGGAGGCGGGGACATCGTCCGTCCATCCGTCTGTCTGTCGTTCAGACCGCAGGCAGACGATTGGTCGGTAGAGGATGTCAGGGCGGTAGAGCTCAGCTGTCCATCGGGGGCCGGGAAACGGGCGTGGCCACTTCAGACTGGGAGGAAGGTGGTGTCGGGTCTAAATACAGAGAAAAATAAAGTATGTGAACCATACATCAGTGTACACACACACACACACACACACACACACACACAGGAGGCGATACAGGTGAGATCGTCACTCACATGTGCCGTTCGGAGCGCCGGTGTGCTGCGCGCTCAACATCTGCCCCACTGCTGCTGCTACACTGCCCACGGTGCGACCTGACAACAGAGGCAACACGTCAACCGCGCGCGCGCGCGTGTGTGTGTGTGTGTGTGTGTGTGTCACTATTAATACAGACTGTATGAGGGACTTCCTACTCCCTCGCACTAATATGAGTGTGTGTGTGTATGTGTGTGTGTGTGTGTACCATGATGTGGAGGATTAAAGGCGGCGACTCCGCTGCTCTGCGAGACTCCGCCCTGCTGCTGTTCGAGCTGCTGCCGCGCCTTTAGCTCAGCGTATTTCACCTGCTCCAGGTGGAAGTTCTGCCTCTCTGATAGCAACTGCTGCCGCTGCTGTTCCAGCTGCACACACACACACACGGATTTTTAACAGTGTATGGCGATCTGTGTGTGTGTGTGTGTGTGTGTGTGTGTGTGTGTGTGTGTGTGTGTGTGTGTGTATATCCCGCTTTACTGAACACGGTCACCACGCTGAGGTTCACTCACAGCCTCCTTCTCCCGGTCCATGATGGTCTCCAGCTCCTCAAAGTGCCTCAGCTTTATCTCCAGCTTCTTCATCTGGGTCTCCACCAGCAGAGCCACCAGGGACTTGATCTTCCTCTCCTCCACTGCGGCCAAGTGCTGAAACGAACACAGAGAGAGAGAGAGAGAGAGAGAGAGAGAGAGAGAGAGAGAGAAGAAGACACTGAACTGACAGCAGCAAAAATATGAGCTCCTGAACAAACTTAGAATTTGGTTGGTTTCAAGTAGAGAAGAAAGAGAAGAAAGAGACCAACTTAAAGCTACAGAACCCGAGAACACACTGGACAGAGGGAGGAAGAAAATACACAATTTTACCCAAAGAACGTAAGAAACTGAAACTTGGCTAATTCGCTAATAGAGACACCAACCACAGAGCAGCTGTACATCAACTAAAGAATAAGTGAAACAGGAGAAAAGTGAATAAAAGCACTTTATTAACATATAAATAAAATAAATCTATTTAAAAAAGAAAAGGGAGGTAGGAACTGATATTTTATATTTTCAACCTGCTAATAGAAATAGCTGCTAGCATCATAGTGTTAAATTCACACGGGCGTTAAATGTTTGAATAAACGCACGAGCTCTGAACGTCCAGTACGTTTATGTTGTGTTTTGTAGCGACGCTCGATTGACTTCTACACTGGCGTTCGTTTGTCTGTCTAACGCCAGCCTGCAGCCCAAATTGTAGTTTGTGTGTTTAACCTGTAGGGGGCAGTGTGTCGGGAACTGGATATGAAAGCCCTTATAGTTTTATTTGAGGTGCCTCCTTTTAATATGGACCATTTTGCTACAGTATATTAGACATTAATCTTATCGTTTTAAAAATTCTAATTAAATTATTATAATAAAACGGCGACGTAGGGAGAGAAAAAAAATGGCCGCCGCTACTGTGTTCACCCTCTGACTGCACAACGTCGGATTAATGGACGTTTTTTGTGGTTTATGAAGAAATGTTAACATTTCAGCGCAAGTTTTATTTTTTAAGCATTTTATTTTTGCTTTTTCCCGCATTTCCCTCTGTATAGCCTGAAGGATCATGGGATATATCCGGTCCTCCGAAGCGTAAAATGGACGCGGAGAAAACGAACTAGACGCGGTTTCCTTGCGTTCGTTGGGATTTGAACGCCAAGAAAAAGCTGCATGTAACGTTATGCAGTAAAAAATACAAAGCTAAGATTTTTATAAAATAATAAAAATCCTAACAGAAGCCCAGCCCAGCTCAGAGACCTGCCCCCCCTCCTCCCCCTGATCATTCTGCACATGACCCTCCCCCGCAGCCATCCTCACACAGCCCAGTGTCCACTCCTCACACTCCCCAAACCCCCCAAACCCGTCTCACACACCTCACACACCCCGATCTGCAGTGTCTGTACAACACATACAAGAGTGTCTCCCCCTGCTGGAGATAGAGATCATGGAGAGTAAACTACAGGACAGTGAAACAATCCAACAAGTGAAAGAGGAGACACAACAGCTTAAAGAACAGACTCAGACCAGAATGGGACAACTGGAAAAAAAAAACATGGACAAGCTCCAAAAAGACAACAAATTCCTCAGAGATGAGCTGTGTAAACTTAAGGACAAACTAGAACAAAAAGAGTCTCTGATTCTAAATCTTAAACAGCAGCTGAACACCTTAACTGAGACTCCGAACAGTCCCACGTTCATCTCCAGAACACCCACACCACTACTGACCCCCAGCCTACCCACAACCTGCTAGCCACCCAACAAATCAACCAGATCAACCAGTTCAAGCCAGTTAGCCATCCTACCATGCAGCCAATTATTCACCCCACTGATTAATCAGTTAGCCGCCGCATTACCTAGCCAGTTAGCTGCCCCATCAACCAGTCAAATAGCCACCCAACAGACCAGCCAGTTAGCAAATCCTCCAACCAGCGAGGTAACCACCCAACCAACCCTCAATCCAGCCCACCAACCATGCACAACACCCCAAGACTGCAATTCTCATAGATTCCAATGGTAAATATTTAAATCACAGAAAGCTGTTCCCCACACACAGAGTCGCAAAGTTCTGGTGTCCCACCACTGACCGAGCACTCAGGCTACTCTGCCAATCCAAACTTCAAAAACTCCCAAAGTCAAAGACCACCTACTAACAACCACACACCCGACCAACAACCTGAAATTGAAAAATCCATTAATGAAAACCAGTTCTGGGAAAAATGGAACAGCCTGAACCCGACACACAGGCAGGACACATGGATAAAAGATCCAAAAATATGGACAACCTATATTGAATCACTTTTTAAAAAAATCTCTCCACAAAATCTTACAACAAATCAAATATGGAATGCGTGTGGTCCAGACAGCATCAGCACTGCTGTAATAAAGAGTGCTGTGTTGAGGTTCTTCAAGCTGGTTCTTCAAGCTGGTTCTCCTCCTGACACCTGGACCCGGGGGTTTATATCCCCAATTCATAAGAGTGGAGACAAATTAGACCCTAATAACTAGCGGGGCATCTGTGTGAGCAGTAATCTGGGGAAGGTGTTCTGCTGCATCATCAACACCCGGATCCAGGCCTTCCTTATCGAACACAGCGTCCTGAGTAAGAGTCAGATCGGCTTTCTACCAAACCATCGCACCACTGATCATATTTACACCCTACACACACTCATCTACCAACATGTTCACCAAAAAAGCAATACCAACATTTTTGCATGTTTTGTAGACTTTAAAAAAGCATTTGATTCGATTTGGCACACAGGATTATTTTATCAGGTTTTAAAAAGTGGAATAGGGGGTAAAGTATGACATCATCAAGTCCATCTATTCGAACAACAAATGCAGCATAAAACTCGGCAAGAAAAGGACAGAATAATTCACTCAAGGGTCGTGGGGCAAGACAGGGCGTGGGGTGAGACACGGTGTGGGGGTGAGACAGGGCGTGGGGTGAGACAGGGCGTGGGGCGAGACAGCACGTGGGGTGAGACAGGGCGTGTGGGGGTGAGACAGGGCGTGTGGGGTGAGACAGGGCATGGGGTGAGACAGGGCTTGGGGTGAGACAGGGCGTGGGGTGAGACAGGGCGTGGGGTGAGACAGGGCGTGGGGTGAGACAGGGTGTGGGGTGAGACAGGACGTGGGGTGAGACACGGTGTGAGAGTGAGACAGGACGTGGGGTGAGACAGGACGTGGGGGTGAGACAGGGCGTGGGGTGAGACAGGGCGTGGGGTGAGACAGGGCGTGGGGTGAGACACGGTGTGGGGGTGAGACAGGGCATGGGGTGAGACAGGGCATGGGGTGAGACACGGCGTGGGGGTGAGACACGGTGTGGGGGTGAGACAGGGTGTGGGGGTGAGACAAGACGTGGGGTGAGACAGGGTGTGGGGTGAGACAGGACGTGGGGTGAGACAGGGCGTGGGGGCGAGACAGGGTGTGGGGGTGAGACAGGGCGTGGGGTGAGACAGGGCTGCAGCTTGAGTCCAGCTCTGTTCAATATTTACATTAATGAGTTATCGGTGTTACTGGAACAATCTGCAGCTCCTGGACACTAAACACTGAAACTAAACTAAACTACTGAACACGGCTTACAGCAGCACCTGGACCTGTGGAGCGGTTCTGTCAGAACTGGGCCCTGACAGTCAATCTGGCAAAAACCTAAATTATCATCTTCCACAAAAAGGCCAGATCTCAGATAAACAGACACATGTTCACTCTGGGAAACTCCGCCCTAGAACACACGTTACATTACGACTACCTGGGACTGAAACTCAGCACCTCCGGAGGCTTCGATCTGGGAGTGAATGCAGTGAGAGAAAAAGCACGAAGAGCTCTATATGCAATTAAGAACAGATTCTACAGAATATACATCCCAATTAGAATCTGGTGTAAAATGTGTTGATAGCATCATCGCACCTATTGCGCTGTACGGATGTGAGGTCTGGGGTCGACTCAGTAAACACGACTACACTCGCTGGGACAAACATCCCACAGAGTCCCTGCATGCAGAATTCTGTAGAAATCTCCTCAAAGTTCAGAGAAAAACACCAATTAACGCATGTAGGGCAGAATGAGGCCGATTCCCGCTGATTATAGCCGTCCAGAAAAGAGCAGTAAAATTCTATAAACACCTTAAAGTGAGTAATGAAAACCCCCTGCAGTACGAAGCACTGAGAACCCGAGAGCTCGGCCCTAAACCCAGTCCCCTCTGTCAGCTGGTCCTGAGACTCACTAACACACTAACCCCTAACACACTGCAGTCTCAGAGCAGCACTGCTCACCACAGTCTCATCAGAATCACACACACACACACACTGATCAGATGAGGAGAGAGTATCTGCAGCACTGGGACAGTCAGAACCAAACCCAGTCCAGACTACACTGCTATCGGGCCCTAAAGAGAGAGAGGAGGAACCGGCAGAGTGTCTCTTCACCGTCAGAGATATAAAGCAGAGACGGATCCTGACCAGGTACAGGCTGAGGGACACCGTCTGGCTGTAGAGACGGAGGAGACACAGGAGAACCTCAATGTTCCTAACTAACTAAAAAAGAAAAAATAATAATATTTTAAATAGTTGTTATTATGTAATACTTTTAAGATTCATGCCAATGAAGCTCTTCTGAACTGAACTGACAGAGAGAGGGACAGAGGGAGAGACATGAGAGAGAGGGACAGAGAGAGAGAGAGAGGGAGGGAGGGAGGGAGAGAGAGAGAGAGGGGGACAGAGGGAGAGAGAGCGAGAGAGGGGGACAGAGGGAGAGAGAGAGAGAGCGAGAGAGGGGGACAGAGGGAGAGAGAGAGAGAGCGAGAGAGGGGGACAGAGGGAGAGAGAGAGAGAGCGAGAGAGGGGGACAGAGGGAGAGAGAGAGAGAGCGAGAGAGGGGGACAGAGGGAGAGAGAGAGAGAACCACGTTCACTTTAATCAATTTATTAATTTGTGTTTAGAGCTTTTAATAAGAGACACACTACCATGAAGGTGCACACCGCCCCCTGGTGGACAGTGTGATCATGTTCCCGTCCCTTTAGCGAGACACGCGTCATTTGTTTTCAGAATATTATTACATAAACATGACTAAACACTGCAGCCATGAGGAGCTCATGCAGTGTGAAACCTCACTGTTCTAATGTTAGATATTAAACAATATACAGACATCACATAAACATACATGTGATCAAGTCCATAAATATTTGGACACCGGCCTATTTGTGGGTTTTTTTTTTAGCGGTGATGTTCGCACTCAAAGTGGAGACTTTCAGCTTTTATATCCAAATGCAGGTTGATCGCAGAAGAACCCTGTTCCAGGCATCAAGAGACCCGAGACAGGGGCGGGGCCTCATCATCACTCACCTTGGCCTTGGTGGCAGCAGAGGCCAGGGCGGCTGCGGCGGCAGTGGAGATATTCGCCTCCACCAACTCGAGTTCTGCCCTCCTCCTCCTGTCCCCATGTTCCCCACGGGCCTGGACCAACTCCAAACCTTCCTCTTCATCACACACACACACACACACACACACACAGGAAGAAGTGGTGATTAATACAGACAGTTTGATCTGCGTCACGTTACATTTGATTTCAGAATAACGTATTTATGACACGTGAGATGTGAAAACACGAACCTGCTTTGCTCTCGTCTCCTTTCTCTCCTTCAGTCTCGTCCTTTTCTTCATTTTTCACTCGCTCTCCCTCTCCTGCAGTGCTCTCCCCCATCACCTGAGAGGAAGAAAATAATAGAAAAAAGAGCAGAAAAGCCGTATGATGATTAAATAATAACTGGTTCAGACGCCACTTAACACTTCTGTAAGGAGGGAACCTGGGCAGACAAACCTTCTCATGGTGGTCCGTGTCAAACTCCAGCTTTTCCAGTCTGGTCCCTTCTAAAGTGAAGAGCAGAAAAAGTTACACAATAAAATATACTTTAATAGTTAATGTCACACAGTGACACTGGAGGAAACATATTACAAATGAAAGAAAAGTAGTTATGGGTTCAGAGCCTTGGCCTAAGGCCGTGCCGGGTGAGCTCAGGTGTGTGTGTGTGTGTGTGTGTGTGTGTGTGTGTGTGTGTGTGTGATGTTTGCTTTGATTATACTGAGACGTCTCTTGAATGTGCCTGGAGTCCACCTGTGGTCGAGTCATCTAATAATTGTCTAGACAGGAACAGACTCGTGAGACTAAAATCACAACAAATCCCAAACCAGGACGTCTGTAAAGAGCCACAATCCTCCGCGACTGAACCTCAAGATTCAGTTATGTAGAAAACCCGGTACTGCTGATGGAGTGACTAATCCCTCCCCCTACAGCGGAGCAGGGTGTGGCGGCGTGTACCACTGTACTACTGTACTACCATATTACTGTATCACTTTATTACTGTATCACTGTATCATTGTACTACTTTATTACTATATTACTGTACTACTCTACTACTTTATTACTCTACTAATGCACTACGTTATTACTGTACTACTGTATCACTACTACTGTACTACTTTATTCTCTACTACTGCATTACTGTACTACTTTATTACTGTACTACTGTATCACTACTACTGTACTACTTTATTCTCTACTACTGCATTACTGTACTACTTTATTACTGTACTAATGCACTACTTTATTACTGTACTACTGTATCACTACTACTGTACTACTTTATTACTGTACTACTGTATCACTACTACTGTGCTACTTTATTACTCTACTACTGCACTACTGTACTACTTTATTACTGTATCACTACTACTGTACTACTTTATTACTCTACTACTGCACTACTGTACTACTTTATTACTGTATCACTACTACTGTGCTACTTTATTACTCTACTACTGCACTACTGTACTACTTTATTACTGTATCACTACTACTGTACTACTTTATTACTGTATCACTACTACTGTACTACTTTATTACTCTACTACTGCACTACTTTATTACTGTACTAATGCAGTACTTTATTACTGTACTACTGTATCACTACTACTGTACTACTTTATTACTGTACTACTGTATCACTACTACTGTACTACTTTATTACTCTACTACTGCACTACTGTACTACTTTATTACTGTACTAATGCACTACTTTATTACTGTACTACTGTATCACTACTACTGTACTACTTTATTACTGTATCACTACTACTGTACTACTTTATTACTCTACTACTGCACTACTGTACTACTTTATTACTGTACTAATGCACTACTTTATTACTGTACTACTGTATCACTACTACTGCACTACTTTATTACTGTATCACTACTACTGTACTACTTTATTACTCTACTACTGCACTACTGTACTACTTTATTACTGTACTAATGCACTACTTTATTACTGTACTACTGTATCACTACTACTGCACTACTTTATTACTGTATCACTACTACTGTACTACTTTATTACTCTACTACTGCACTACTGTACTACTTTATTACTGTACTAATGCACTACTTTATTACTGTACTACTGTATCACTACTACTGCACTACTTTATTACTGTATCACTACTACTGTACTACTTTATTACTCTACTACTGCACTACTGTACTACTTTATTACTGTACTAATGCACTACTTTATTACTGTACTACTGTATCACTACTACTGTACTACTTTATTACTGTACTACTGTATCATTACTACTGTACTACTTTATTACTGTACTACTGTATCACTACTACTGTACTACTTTATTACTCTACTACTGCACTACTGTACGACTTCATTACTGTATCACTACTACTGTACTACTTTATTACTCTACTACAGCACTACTGTACTACTTTATTACTGTACTACTGTATCACTACTACTGTACTACTTTATTCTCTACTACTGCATTACTGTACTACTTTATTACTGTACTACTTTATTACTGTACTACTGTATCACTACTACTGTACTACTTTATTACTCTACTACTGCACTACTTTATAGTATCACTACTACTGTACTACTTTATTACTCTACTACTGCACTACTATTGTACTACTTTATTACTCTACTACTGCACTACTGTACTACTTTATTACTCTACTACTGCACTACTTTATTACTGTACTACTTTATTACTGTACTACTGTATCACTACTACTGCACTACTTTATTACTGTACTACTGTATCACTACTACTGTACTACTTTATTACTCTACTACTGCACTACTATTGTACTACTTTATTACTCTACTACTGCACTACTGTACTACTTTATTACTCTACTACTGCACTACTTTATTACTGTACTACTTTATTACTGTACTACTGTATCACTACTACTGTACTACTTTATTACTGTACTATTGTATCACTACTACTGTACTACTTCATTACTGTACTACTGTATCACTACTACTGTACTACTTTATTACTGTACTACTGTATCACTACTACTGTACTACTTTATTACTGTACTATTGTATCACTACTACTGTACTACTTTATTACTCTACTACTGCACTACTGTTCTACTTTATTACTGTACTACTGTATGACTACAACTGTACTATTTTATTACTCTACTACTGCACTACTTTATTACTCTACTACTGTATCACTACTACTGTACTACTTTATTACTCTACTACTGCATTACTGTACTACATTATTACTGTATTACTGCATCACTACTACTGTACTACTTTATTACTCTACTACTGTACTACTTTATTACTGTACTACTTTATTACTGTACTACTGTATCACTACTACTGCACTACTTTATTACTCTACTACTGTACTACTTTATTACTGTACTACTGTATCACTACTACTGCACTACTTTATTACTCTACTACTTTATTACTGTACTACTGTATCACTACTACTGCACTACTTTATTACTCTACTACTGCACTACTTTATTACTCTACTACTGTATTACTGTACTACTGTATCACTACTTTATTACTGTACTACTGTATCACTACTACTGCACTACTTTATTACTCTACTACTGCACTACTTTATTACTCTACTACTGTATTACTGTACTACTGTATCACTACTTTATTACTGTACTACTGTATCACTACTACTGCACTACTTTATTACTCTACTACTGCACTACTTTATTACTCTACTACTGTATTACTGTACTACTGTATCACTACTTTATTACTGTACTACTGTATCACTACTACTGTTAGGGCTGCAACTAACGATTATTTTGATAATCGATTAGTTGGTCGATTTATTTTTCATTTAATCGATTAATCGGATTAAAAAGTGCCGCTTTGATTTGCTGTTTTGCTTAACTATAAAAAAAAAAACATAAATCAGGGTATTATTTATGTATAAAAGTAAACTTTTAAAAATGCAATAGCCACATAGAGTATAATGATGTCTAATTTTGACATTTAAACCTTGGTTTATGTAAATCAACATTCTTTTTTAACAATAATTGCAGATGGCAAGTTGACAGTGTTGATACGGTGTACGTGTGTGTTTATATGTATATGTATGTGTATATATATATATATATATATATATATATATATATATATATATATATAAAATATAAAAATATACACATACATACACACACACAGTAGTTTAAAAAAAATACACTGACATATTCAGTTGTTAAGAATGACCTCAATTTTAAATTCTCTTAAATTAATTCAACTTAATAAGAATAATAATAGACTTCTAGATTATTATGATATTATTTTTAATGAAAGTGTCTCTTGCTACATCCTCGTCACGGTTTATACATTATTTCGATCCTCTCGTGTATTTTATCCTTTTTTGTTGTTGTCTCAATAAATAAATAAATACAAATATTTTTTAGATATATAGACCATTTTGCTATACTAGACATTCTCGTAATACGGAGACGTAGGGAGAGAAAAAAAATGGCCGCTACTGGGTTCACTCTGTTTATTTTGCCCTTTTTCTGCATTTCCCTGTGTATAGCCTGTAGGATTATGGGATATATCCGGTCCTCCGAGGTGTAAACTGAACGTGAAGAAAACACACTAGAAGTGTTTTCCGTGCGTTCGTTGGGATTTGAACACCAAGAAAAAGCTGCATGCAACGTTTTTTTTAAACCCTGTATAACCGCGCAGCCGGACAAACGCACGTCACCAAAGCCCGTGTGAACTCTCACTCAGTCCTATGTGTAGAAAACCCTCGGCACTTCATCCGCGCTCACCGGACACTACAAATGGCAGAAAACCGCTCGATTTTAACGCCCAATAAGAGGTGTTTAATGTAAACTACTCCCATACCTTGGAGGACTTGGGTCGCGCGCTTTTTCCTGCTGACGCTTCTGTACCTCCATTGCGCGAGCGACTGAGTATCTGTGTGTCTTTGTGCATCTTGTAGTCGCGCACCTCAGTAACGTGGGCAGCCCAACTAATCGATAACGGCATTCGTTGACAACGAATTTCATTATCGATAATTATCGATTTTATCGATTAGTTGTTGCAGCCCTAACTACTGTACTACTTTATTACTCTACTACTCTATCACTACTACTGTACTACTTTATTACTGTACTACTGCACTACTGTACTACTTTATTACTGTATCACTACTACTGTATTACTGTATCACTACTACTGTACTACTTTATTACTGTACTATTGTATCACTACTACTGTACTACTTTATTACTGTACTACTGTATCACTACTACTGTACTACTTTATTACTGTACTACTGTACTACTTTATTACTGTATCACTACTACTGTACTACCTTATTACTGTACTACTGTATCACTACTACTGTACTACTTTATTACTCTACTACTGTACTACTTTATTACTGTACTACTGTATCACTACTACTGTACTACTTTATTACTGTACTACTGTATCACTACTTTATTACTGTACTACTGCACTACTTTATTACTGTACTACTGCATCACTACTACTGTACTACTTTATTACTGTACTACTGTATCACTACTACTGTACTACTTTATTACTGTACTACTGTATCACTACTACTGTACTACTTTATTACTGTACTACTGTATCACTACTTTATTACTGTACTACTGCACTACTTTATTACTGTACTACTGCATCACTACTACTGTACTACTTTATTACTGTACTACTGCACTACTTTATTACTCTACTACTGCATCACTACTACTGTACTACTTTATTACTGTACTACTGTATCACTACTACTGTACTACTTTATTACTGTACTACTGTATCACTACTTTATTACTGTACTACTGCACTACTTTATTACTGTACTACTGCATCACTACTACTGTACTACTTTATTACTGTACTACTGTATCACTACTACTGTACTACTTTATTACTGTACTACTGTATCACTACTACTGTACTACTTTATTACTGTACTACTGTATCACTACTTTATTACTGTACTACTGCACTACTTTATTACTGTACTACTGCATCACTACTACTGTACTACTTTATTACTGTACTACTGTATCACTACTACTGTACTACTTTATTACTGTACTACTGTATCACTACTACTGTACTACTTTATTACTGCACTACTGTATCACTACTTTATTACTGTACTACTGCACTACTTTATTACTGTACTACTGCATCACTACTACTGTACTACTTTATTACTGTACTACTGTATCATTACTACTGTACTACTTTATTACTGCACTACTGTATCACTACTTTATTACTGTACTACTGCACTACTTTATTACTCTACTACTGCATCACTACTACTGTACTACTTTATTACTGTACTACTGTATCACTACTACTGTACTACTTTATTACTGTACTACTGTATCACTACTACTGTACTACTTTATTACTGTACTACTGTATCACTACTTTATTACTGTACTACTGCACTACTTTATTACTCTACTACTGCATCACTACTACTGTACTACTTTATTACTGTACTACTGTATCACTACTACTGTACTACTTTATTACTGTACTACTGTATCACTACTACTGCACTACTTTATTACTGTACTACTGTATCACTACTACTGTACTACTTTATTACTCTACTACTGCACTACTGTACTACTTTATTACTGTACTAATGCACTACTTTATTACTGTACTACTGTATCACTACTACTGCACTACTTTATTACTGTATCACTACTACTGTACTACTTTATTACTGTATCACTACTACTGTACTACTTTATTACTCTACTACTGCACTACTGTACTACTTTATTACTGTACTAATGCACTACTTTATTACTGTACTACTGTATCACTACTACTGCACTACTTTATTACTGTATCACTACTACTGCACTACTTTATTACTGTATCACTACTACTGTACTACTTTATTACTCTACTACTGCACTACTGTACTACTTTATTACTGTACTAATGCACTACTTTATTACTGTACTACTGTATCACTACTACTGTACTACTTTATTACTGTACTACTGTATCATTACTACTGTACTACTTTATTACTGTACTACTGTATCACTACTACTGTACTACTTTATTACTCTACTACTGCACTACTGTACGACTTTATTACTGTATCACTACTACTGTACTACTTTATTACTCTACTACAGCACTACTGTACTACTTTATTACTGTACTACTGTATCACTACTACTGTACTACTTTATTCTCTACTACTGCATTACTGTACTACTTTATTACTGTACTACTTTATTACTGTACTACTGTATCACTACTACTGTACTACTTTATTACTCTACTACTGCACTACTTTATAGTATCACTACTACTGTACTACTTTATTACTCTACTACTGCACTACTATTGTACTACTTTATTACTCTACTACTGCACTACTGTACTACTTTATTACTCTACTACTGCACTACTTTATTACTGTACTACTTTATTACTGTACTACTGTATCACTACTACTGCACTACTTTATTACTGTACTACTGTATCACTACTACTGTACTACTTTATTACTCTACTACTGTACTACTTTATTACTGTACTACTGTATTACTACTACTGTACTACTTTATTACTGTACTACTGTATCACTACTACTGTACTACTTTATTACTGTACTATTGTATCACTACTACTGTACTACTTCATTACTGTACTACTGTATCACTACTACTGTACTACTTTATTACTGTACTACTGTATCACTACTACTGTACTACTTTATTACTGTACTATTGTATCACTACTACTGTACTACTTTATTACTCTACTACTGCACTACTGTTCTACTTTATTACTGTACTACTGTATGACTACAACTGTACTATTTTATTACTCTACTACTGCACTACTTTATTACTCTACTACTGTATCACTACTACTGTACTACTTTATTACTCTACTACTGCATTACTGTACTACATTATTACTGTATTACTGCATCACTACTACTGTACTACTTTATTACTCTACTACTGTACTACTTTATTACTGTACTACTTTATTACTGTACTACTGTATCACTACTACTGCACTACTTTATTACTCTACTACTGTACTACTTTATTACTGTACTACTGTATCACTACTACTGCACTACTTTATTACTCTACTACTTTATTACTGTACTACTGTATCACTACTACTGCACTACTTTATTACTCTACTACTGCACTACTTTATTACTCTACTACTGTATTACTGTACTACTGTATCACTACTTTATTACTGTACTACTGTATCACTACTACTGCACTACTTTATTACTCTACTACTGCACTACTTTATTACTCTACTACTGTATTACTGTACTACTGTATCACTACTTTATTACTGTACTACTGTATCACTACTACTGCACTACTTTATTACTCTACTACTGCACTACTTTATTACTCTACTACTGTATTACTGTACTACTGTATCACTACTTTATTACTGTACTACTGTATCACTACTACTGTTAGGGCTGCAACTAACGATTATTTTGATAATCGATTAGTTGGTCGATTTATTTTTCATTTAATCGATTAATCGGATTAAAAAGTGCCGCTTTGATTTGCTGTTTTGCTTAACTATAAAAAAAAAACATAAATCAGGGTATTATTTATGTATAAAAGTAAACTTTTAAAAATGCAATAGCCACATAGAGTATAATGATGTCTAATTTTGACATTTAAACCTTGGTTTATGTAAATCAACATTCTTTTTTAACAATAATTGCAGATGGCAAGTTGACAGTGTTGATACGGTGTACGTGTGTGTTTATATGTATATGTATGTGTATATATATATATATATATATATATATATATATATATATATATATATATATATATATAAAATATAAAAATATACACATACATACACACACACAGTAGTTTAAAAAAAATACACTGACATATTCAGTTGTTAAGAATGACCTCAATTTTAAATTCTCTTAAATTAATTCAACTTAATAAGAATAATAATAGACTTCTAGATTATTATGATATTATTTTTAATGAAAGTGTCTCTTGCTACATCCTCGTCACGGTTTATACATTATTTCGATCCTCTCGTGTATTTTATCCTTTTTTGTTGTTGTCTCAATAAATAAATAAATACAAATATTTTTTAGATATATAGACCATTTTGCTATACTAGACATTCTCGTAATACGGAGACGTAGGGAGAGAAAAAAAATGGCCGCTACTGGGTTCACTCTGTTTATTTTGCCCTTTTTCTGCATTTCCCTGTGTATAGCCTGTAGGATTATGGGATATATCCGGTCCTCCGAGGTGTAAACTGAACGTGAAGAAAACACACTAGAAGTGTTTTCCGTGCGTTCGTTGGGATTTGAACACCAAGAAAAAGCTGCATGCAACGTTTTTTTTAAACCCTGTATAACCGCGCAGCCGGACAAACGCACGTCACCAAAGCCCGTGTGAACTCTCACTCAGTCCTATGTGTAGAAAACCCTCGGCACTTCATCCGCGCTCACCGGACACTACAAATGGCAGAAAACCGCTCGATTTTAACGCCCAATAAGAGGTGTTTAATGTAAACTACTCCCATACCTTGGAGGACTTGGGTCGCGCGCTTTTTCCTGCTGACGCTTCTGTACCTCCATTGCGCGAGCGACTGAGTATCTGTGTGTCTTTGTGCATCTTGTAGTCGCGCACCTCAGTAACGTGGGCAGCCCAACTAATCGATAACGGCATTCGTTGACAACGAATTTCATTATCGATAATTATCGATTTTATCGATTAGTTGTTGCAGCCCTAACTACTGTACTACTTTATTACTCTACTACTCTATCACTACTACTGTACTACTTTATTACTGTACTACTGCACTACTGTACTACTTTATTACTGTATCACTACTACTGTATTACTGTATCACTACTACTGTACTACTTTATTACTGTACTATTGTATCACTACTACTGTACTACTTTATTACTGTACTACTGTATCACTACTACTGTACTACTTTATTACTGTACTACTGTACTACTTTATTACTGTATCACTACTACTGTACTACCTTATTACTGTACTACTGTATCACTACTACTGTACTACTTTATTACTCTACTACTGTACTACTTTATTACTGTACTACTGTATCACTACTACTGTACTACTTTATTACTGTACTACTGTATCACTACTTTATTACTGTACTACTGCACTACTTTATTACTGTACTACTGCATCACTACTACTGTACTACTTTATTACTGTACTACTGTATCACTACTACTGTACTACTTTATTACTGTACTACTGTATCACTACTACTGTACTACTTTATTACTGTACTACTGTATCACTACTACTGTACTACTTTATTACTGTACTACTGTATCACTACTTTATTACTGTACTACTGCACTACTTTATTACTGTACTACTGCATCACTACTACTGTACTACTTTATTACTGTACTACTGCACTACTTTATTACTCTACTACTGCATCACTACTACTGTACTACTTTATTACTGTACTACTGTATCACTACTACTGTACTACTTTATTACTGTACTACTGTATCACTACTTTATTACTGTACTACTGCACTACTTTATTACTGTACTACTGCATCACTACTACTGTACTACTTTATTACTGTACTACTGTATCACTACTACTGTACTACTTTATTACTGTACTACTGTATCACTACTACTGTACTACTTTATTACTGTACTACTGTATCACTACTACTGTACTACTTTATTACTGTACTACTGTATCACTACTACTGTACTACTTTATTACTGTACTACTGTATCACTACTTTATTACTGTACTACTGCACTACTTTATTACTGTACTACTGCATCACTACTACTGTACTACTTTATTACTGTACTACTGTATCACTACTACTGTACTACTTTATTACTGTACTACTGTATCACTACTACTGTACTACTTTATTACTGTACTACTGTATCACTACTTTATTACTGTACTACTGCACTACTTTATTACTGTACTACTGCATCACTACTACTGTACTACTTTATTACTGTACTACTGTATCACTACTACTGTACTACTTTATTACTGTACTACTGTATCACTACTACTGTACTACTTTATTACTGCACTACTGTATCACTACTTTATTACTGTACTACTGCACTACTTTATTACTGTACTACTGCATCACTACTACTGTACTACTTTATTACTGTACTACTGTATCACTACTACTGTACTACTTTATTACTGCACTACTGTATCACTACTTTATTACTGTACTACTGCACTACTTTATTACTCTACTACTGCATCACTACTACTGTACTACTTTATTACTGTACTACTGCACTACTTTATTACTCTACTACTGTATCACTACTACTGTACTACTTTATTACTGTACTACTGTATCACTACTACTGTACTACTTTATTACTGCACTACTGTATCACTACTTTATTACTGTACTACTGCACTACTTTATTACTGTACTACTGCATCACTACTACTGTACTACTTTATTACTGTACTACTGTATCACTACTACTGTACTACTTTATTACTGCACTACTGTATCACTACTTTATTACTGTACTACTGCACTACTTTATTACTCTACTACTGCATCACTACTACTGCACTACTTTATTACTGTACTACTGCATCACTACTACTGTACTACTTTATTACTGTACTACTGCACTACTTTATTACTCTACTACTGCATCACTACTACTGTACTACTTTATTACTGTACTACTGTATCACTACTACTGTACTACTTTATTACTGTACTACTGTATCACTACTACTGTACTACTTTATTACTGTACTACTGTATCACTACTTTATTACTGTACTACTGCACTACTTTATTACTCTACTACTGCATCACTACTACTGTACTACTTTATTACTGTACTACTGTATCACTACTACTGTACTACTTTATTACTGTACTACTGTATCACTACTACTGCACTACTTTATTACTGTACTACTGCATCACTACTACTGTACTACTTTATTACTGTACTACTGTATCACTACTTTATTACTGTACTACTGCACTACTTTATTACTCTACTACTGCATCACTACTACTGTACTACTTTATTACTGTACTACTGTATCACTACTACTGTACTACTTTATTACTGTACTACTGTATCACTACTACTGTACTACTTTATTACTGTACTACTGTATCACTACTACTGTACTACTTTATTACTCTACTACTGTATCACTACTACTGTACTACTTTATTACTGTACTACTGTATCACTACTACTGTACTACTTTATTACTGTACTACTGTATCACTACTTTATTACTGTACTACTGCACTACTTTATTACTCTACTACTGCATCACTACTACTGTACTACTTTATTACTGTACTACTGTATCACTACTACTGTACTACTTTATTACTGTACTACTGTATCACTACTACTGCACTACTTTATTACTGTACTACTGTATCACTACTACTGTACTACTTTATTACTCTACTACTGCATCACTACTACTGTACTACTTTATTACTGTACTATTGTATAACTACTACTGTACTACTTTATTACTCTACTACTGTATTACTGCACAGCCTAGTAGTGTAAGTACCGGTCTTTTCCAGGGGGTCTGTCTCCGGTTCGGATATGTTACTTGACGACATTCCAAAGGTGGGCTCGAGTTCTGCTAAACTCTGTCCAGGGTCTTGGATTATGAGGACGGGGGGATTGAGCAGCTCTGGAGACGCGTGTTCTCCAACCCGGGAGAACTCCTCTGAGAAGAACAGGAGGAAAGACATTCAAGGAATAAGGTATGTCTTAAAGTAAAATAATTTCATCTACACACACACGCACACGCACACACACACACACACACACACACACCACACACCCAGGGCAGCCTTGGCAGCAGCAGAGGCGACTCGGGGGTCCACCACTGAGGCGAGGAAGGCCACGGTGCTCATGACGGGGTTCCCGGACTGGCTGAAGGGAACAGGCTGGTAGGCCAGAGGACCCATCGATGCCTCTGAGTTCTCCAGGTACGGGTCCTCTATGGGCAAGCGCAGGAAGTGCAGGATACACTCGTCCTGTGTGCGGCTCCCCACATGCTCAGAGACCTTATTCCAGTCATCTTTATACATCTCTAATGCCTGAGAGAGAGAGAGAGAGGAGTACACATGCCTAAAATATTACATCTAAGAGACATATTTAAAACCGGTCTGGTCCCCTGTCTCACCTCCAGAAGCAGCAGAGTCTCCTGCTCCGTCCACTCACGTCCTGCGTTTGCTCCTTTAGTCTACATATAGAGTGACACACACACACACACACACACACACTGCTTAGAGTGGCGGTGCACAACAACACAACACACAGCTTCCTGAAGCAAATATATGGTGTGTGCGTGTGTGTGTGTGTGTGTGTGTGTGTGTGTGTGTGTGTGTGTGTGTGTGTGTGTGTGTGTGTGTGAGAGAGACACAGACATACCTTGGGGTGCTTTTTTGCATAAATATCAGTCCGTAAGCCAAAGTTCTGAAGGTCTGAAGGCTTTTCTCTGCTCTTCTCAGGGAAATGGAGCATGTGCTGAGAGGCTGTAACCTACACACACACACACACACACACACACACACACACACACACACACACACACAATAAAACAATTAGAACAACACAGAGAGTTAGAATTACAAGCAGTGTGTATATATATATCTGTGTGTGTGTGTGTGTGTGTACCTGTAATGGTCTGTGCTGCAGGGGGACCAGCGCTGTGGGACTGTCTGTGAGAACGTTAAAGTGAGGTGTGGGTGGAGGACCCATAGGGAGAGGTCTGCTCTCAGCATCCACCTGGTAATTGATCACACCCCACTGCTCCAGGAATGCATGGACCCTACACACATAAAGCACATTCAGTGTAAAAACAGATACACACACACACACACACACACTCAGAGACTGGATTCCAGCAATATATTTATCTTCACAGCCAGACAGAGACAGATCTAGTCTCCTTGGTTGTTATTAATCAGATACTCCAGTGCAGTCAAACGCTCGAATCTGATTGGACAGAAGGTGGCCATTATTTTTGTGAAACAGCAGGCAGGTCCAGCTGTGATGTGAACCACTAATTTACATTAATACTCTTTCTAACACGCTGCTCTAATGCAGTTCTTGTTCACATCATCTCAGAATACATGAGAGTATAAATAAATTCCAGGATTTGTTGCCACAGTCGCCTTCGCCGTACGTCCTCCATCAGACACCCTAAAGCCTGGCTACAGATGGTCTGGCCCCTAGCAACGAATTCTTAATGCACAATGCGGAAAATGTCAAAAAGACAAAGAGCATGAACTCAGTCGAGCTCCGGACCGGTCTCTCCTTATCGCTCGTGGAGATGACGACCACCGTGAAGACCGCCGCTTCGATGTTCTGGATTCTTCTCCAACCATCATCATGCACAAGCTGCAAGATGGTTCCAACATTTTCAGGGGTTGAGCTCACTAAAGACCTTATTCCTGATCTCTCGTCGTCTTCCAGTGATGGTCTTCCGCTCTTGAAGCGTCAAAACACCTCAAATGACTCGTTGCGTCATCGCCGAGTCATGTCAAACGTCTGTGTGGAAGATTGGACTGGTTTCACACAGAATTTCACGGTCGCTCTTTGTTCCAACTTGCTGTCCATGATGGAACAGCAGACGAGGTAATGAATATCATGTAGTCACATGGTTGAGCACAGCTCCTGATGGACACAGGACGATGTCTTTCAGCACACTGTCTTATGGAGGTCATGCTCACCGTGTTTGTGCGTGCAGTCTTGTGCCTTGTGTCCACACTCACCACCAAACTATAACACCTGGGTCTCAGCTCATCTCTGTGTCAGTGGATCTCTAACTGGCAGACCACAGGCAGTAAGGATGGGCGGACATGTCTCAGCCTCCCTCACTCTCAGCACTGGAGCCCCCCAGGGTTGCGTTCTGAGCCCCCTGCTGTACTCCTTGTACACCTATGACTGCATGGCCACTACCAACTCCACCACCATCATTAAGTTTGATGACGACACCGTCGTGGTCGGCCTGATGAACAACCTCCTCCTGAACGTCAGCAAGACAAAGGAGCTGATAGTGGACTTTAGCATTAACCAGGGGAGGATCTACCAGACCCCCTTCATCAACAGGAGCCCAGTGGAGAGAGTGGACGGCTTCCGATACCTCGGTGTTCACATCACGCAGGACCTGTCATGGTTCTGTCACATCAACACCGTGGTGAAAACGGCCCGGCAGCGTCTCTACCACCTCAGGCACCTGAGAGACTTTAGACCTCCAGGGTGCTCAGGAACTTCTATTTCTATTCTGTATATTATGTAAATTTTAATGATTTTTTTTAATCCTCTTATTTCTTTTGTAATATTGAGGTCAACAGCGGTCGTATGAGCCTTTCATCACTTCATATCATTCTGTGTATGACTGCGTACGAGACACATACAATTTACATTTGAATCTGTTGGAGTGTTACAGAACTAATATCTGCACCACCTCGTAATAATCTAATGATAAACAAGTTAAAAAGGTTCTGTTCAATAATAACACACGACCCTGTGTTCCTCAATTTATTTACATTTTCCTAGCGTATAAAAACGTTCAGAACAAACATGTTTACACTTCTGAGGGAGACGGTAAGGAACGCCTGATGTCTTGGGGCGCATCACACCATGCCGGCATGGATCTGTTTCAGAAGAGTGTGTTATTCCTTACACACACACACACACACACACACACACACACACACACACAACTACCTTATTAGTGCACACACGTCTCCTGTGAGGTTGCGTCTGCAGGAGGTGGAGGTCAGGTACTCCTGAGGGTTCAGCCGGTACGTGTCGATCATGAAGTTACGATAAGCCAAATATCTGCAAACATCAGTAACACACTCAGTGTACACCTCACACTTCAACTTGTACAGAAGTATGTGCACCCCTGACCATCACACCCATTAGGAGAGCCACAAACAGCTGTGATGGTCACAGAGTGTATAAATGTGTGTGTGTGTGTGTGTGTGTGTGTGTGTGTGTGTGTGTGTGTGTGTGTGTGTGTGTGTGTGAGAGACCGTACATCTCTGGTGTTTTGGACTTGTTCTTCCCGTTGAAGAACTCGGGCAGCGCTCTTCTCTCTATCTGATGAATACTGAAACAG
Organism: Channallabes apus; assembly: GCA_030522415.1. Lineage (NCBI taxonomy): Eukaryota > Metazoa > Chordata > Actinopteri > Siluriformes > Clariidae > Channallabes > Channallabes apus. Next base: position 1,563,423 of record CM060127.1, read on the forward strand.
ATTTACAGTCACACACACACACACACACACACACACACACACACTGCCATTACCACTCTGCTCGCTAGCGACACTCAGTGACGGTGTGTATGTAAACACGTACAGAAGCTGGTGGTTTGTTACTAATACGGACGGCAGAAATGAGCTCAAAACGTATTTAACCAGGAAGGAGTTTATAAAGTAGAACTATTTTGACCTCACTGTGTCCTTGACCTCGTTTAAAGCGATTACAAAATCTAATCAGTGGATCTGCAGGGTGCAGAGGTGATGCCAAATAAACCCTAAATAAATTTAACTCTGGAGACATCACACTAACGAGGAGCTCGGCTGGATGGACTGATTAACTAATTAACAAACTAATTAACTATAGAATTCTACTTTAATAGGTTTTATATTTAGCGGTTTTATTATTTTTCCAGAACAGAATAACCTTGTAAGTAACTGGACACGTAATACACTGTAGATTGTGTGTGTGTGTGTGTGTGTGTGTGTGTGTGTGTGTGTGACCCACGAGGAGGTTTTTACCAGTTATAGTCAAACCAAGAGGCGTAGCTGGGTATGATGATGTGGTGAGTCTGCTCTGTGGCGCTCTCCTCTCCGTCCAGCCCACGGGTAACCTCCCGCTCCTCCTCATCCTGAACACACACACACACACACACACACACAGCTGATTATTAGCATATGTTTAAAAATCCACACCTCATAACTCTATCCCAGGTGAGTGCGGGTGTGTTACTGATCTGATGCAGTTAGTCCTCCACTCACCCGGACTCCAGACATGAACTCATCATCCTGGTCGTCTACAAAAAAAGAAGAAAAAAAAAGCAGCATTACACAGACTTATAACGACTTATAAACACGAACATGAGTTAAGAAACGGGCACATGCTCATACCCAGGTCAGCCATGGTTCCTCCTTTCACTGGTGTGTTCTCGCTGTCCTTCTTCAGGTTTACTGTCACCAAGGAGAAAGAACAATAATCAGACGGACATCCAGGAGGGCGTTAGATCCAGGATTATCGTTACAGACTGACTGGAGGGAACAGAAATGAAGACACACACCATTTTTAGGCAGTTTGACCTCCTCCATGTTCGGCACCGGTGTCGGGTCCTCCATGTCTTTAGTCAGGTCTTCTTCAGGCTCCGCCTCTTCCTGCTGGCCACGCCTCTTATATGAACTGCAGATTACATCACACATATACATGCAGACGCTTTATAAGGAAAACCTGTACAACATTAGATTTATCCAAATCAGCCCTAAAACTGCAGGTTCTGTTCATAACTCATTTAGATGCTGATGATCTCCATGGATGCTCTCTCTCACACACACACACACACACACACACACACACACATACTGACCCCTTTTTCCCTCCTTTTTTCCTGGACTCAGATGAGGGCGGCGATGGGGAGCGCCGTCGCTTCTTCCCGGACGTTTTGCATTCCTAATGGAGAAGAAAACCACCAAGAGCTCAAACACTGGTGGAACATCAGGAGAGAGAGAGAGAGAGAGAGAGAGAGAGAGGGAGGTAAAGTTCTACCTCCTCATCCCGGGGGTAGATGCGCCTCCGGAACACCACGCCCCTTCTGCTCTCGTCCACCTCGTAGTCTTCCTCATTCATCCACTCGTTGAACACGTCTGTGTCGAGAAGCCACTTCGCATGGACCTGAGAGGAACGCAGAACATCAGCGTACAGAGACATTTACTCTGTTAACACCACCGTCACTACACAGTCAAAAGTATGTGCACCCCTGACCATCACGTCCACATAAGGTTCCTCTAAATGTCTCCGTGTTTCCTGTAGCGGTACAGTTTCCCCTTCGCCGGAACTAAGAGGAACGAGTATCCGACCCCTTATCCCGCATGATGACGCCCCTGTGAGATCCACTAAGACGTGCTGCGTGATGGAGAGTGTTGGAGCAGAAGAACTCGAGAGCTCGACCCCACTGAACTGGGATGAACTTAAGCCTCCTCGACATCAGTGCCTGAGCTCATTAACGCTCCTGCAGACGGTGGGGAATCAGGGCTGTCGAATAGTTTAGTAATCCAGTATTCCACCAAATATTAAACAGCAATGTAAAATATATAAGAGAAACAAAGATTAATTGTTTTTCATTAAAAAAAAAAAAAAAAAAAAAACTTTTATGTTTTAAATACATACAGCATTTATCAAAAATAAACTGTCATTATTCACAATACAAGGAAGAGCTTAAAGTTGACGGAGATGAATTAAGTGCATTACAGTAACATACATTCTTATTATAAAGCCTTTTCTCAGATTCAAAAACTAAAAAAAAAAAAAAAAGGTCTTTCAAATGACTTTAAGTATCAAAAAACTAATTCACACATTACAATAAATAATTATACAAAAACACTACGCTGTGCAACTAAACTTTCAGAACTAAAAGTTTCTGAATTTACAGCTCAGACATAAAAGTCTTTACTGACAGTTTCTGTCGTTTTTTCTTTTGCTGCTTTCTTGGCTCGCTGATATTTTTATCCTGCAACAGAACGATCCCTCAAACCTTCTGCCTTCTCAGGTGCCGTAAGCGCTTCTTCTTCGTTGGTGTTTACTGGCGGCTTGTATCCGGAAGCGCGCGGTGTCACGGAAAACAAATAATTGTGCAAAAATTAATGCAAGCTTTTAAAATTAATTAAAAGAAGCTTCGAGGCAGAAGATTTTGCCTCCATCATTTTTTGTAAACGAATTACTCAAGGAATCGTTTCAGCCCTAGTGGGAATGAACACAAATTCTCACACACACACACACACACACACACTCCAACATCTAGTGTAGAGCCTTCACAGAAGAAAAGAGTGGAGCGTGTTATAACAGCAAACACACGGATTAACCTGGAACCAGGAACATACGGGTGTGACGGTCAGGGGTGCACATACTTTTGGTCATACAGTGTTATCGAGGTCACTCACCTTCCACGGCCGCTCTGAAGGCGGAGCTTCCTCTACGTCCACGTCAGCGTCACTGACCGACACCCAGGCGTCATAACTACAGGACGTGAAGAGACACACAGGTACACTGAGACACGCAGACCGTACGCCAAGACGTGTGTGTGTGTGAGTGTGTGTGTGTGTGTGTGTGTGACTGTGTACGCCTGTATACACTCACCTGTCGGGATACATCCCCCAGTGCACCATCACGTGCTGACTGACCCGCAGAACCGGTCTGAACCAGTCATCTGTAGACAACGAACATGTTAATAATGTGTGCACACACACACACACACACACACACACACACACACACACACGCCACCCACACACACACACACGCCCCCCCCCACACACACACACACACACACACGCCCCCCCCCACACACACACACGCCCCCCCACACACACACACACCTTCCTCTCCTGAGGTGGGGGAGGGGTAGATGTGATGGGAAGCTTGAACTCTGTCCTCTGTGACTGAACCCTGAGGGAGAGAAACAAACAGTGACATCACTGCGAATAAGAACCACCATGTCCTCGTGTCCATGTCTCCGTCCACACCTTGTGTCTCATGATGATGTCGCCGAATTTTTTGGCCTGCTTCTGGTCCAGCTCAGGTGAAAGGTAAACCACAGGTCTGCTCAGAAGATTGTTCTAAACACACACACACACACACACACTCAATTAAAGAAATGTGAACTGCTGTGATGGTGTGTATCTCATGGCTGTAAGTGTGAAGGTGTCGTTCACTCCTCACCTGTACGAGTGTTTTCTCCACACTGAGGAACATCTCTACGTTGCGGTCCACTCGGGACGGGTTCTGCAGGTCGAGGCGGCGCCTACAAGCAGTGGAACAGAACATACTGAACAAACACTCGTCACTTAAATTCATACTCAAAGTTCATAAAAATATGTAGGAAACCCCTTGTGTGTGTGTGTGTGTGTGTGTGTGTGTGTGTGTGTGTGTGTGTGTCAATGGTGATCACTCACCAGCCCTGCTCGGTTTTAAACTTATACACAGAACCAAGGATGTGACAGAGAGCGCCCCCTGGCTTCATATCTAGAAAACACTTCACCTATTTAAAAAAACGCCAGGTTAAATAAATATATTAGTGTGTTTACTCTGATACGTGCAGAACAGAACAGAACGGAAGATAACAGATGTCCGATGGAGCGAGAGCAGCGTCTTACCGGCAGTTTAGTGAGACCCGGGTCACTGGCTTTACGGCCGAACACATCCTCCTGAAACTGCAGGAGCTGGACGACCAGCGCTGAGAGAGCTTTACTGGAGGGAGCGTCAACCTGCACATACTGGGAATGGAAAGGAAGAGAGGGTTAAGTTTAGCAGCTCAGGGTAAATACAGGGATTATCAGTGTTTCTCATAAGATTACCAAGAGAAACGGAAGAGCTGCGTGTGTGTGTGTGTGTGTGTGTTCATATGTGATAATGATGAGCTCAGAGAGCAGCACTATACACAATATGGATATCGTCATGGTAACCAACCCAGCTCTCTATTGCCAAGTCATTCAAACCTGTTAAAAACACCATGGTGACCTGCTGCAAGACGAACCGTGTTAGAGTCAAACCGGGACTAAAAGTGATTGACAAGTACAGAAGACTTCAGTCACAGTGCGGTGATGAGACTCTTAGCCGCAGTAAAACATCTGAACGGTGCAAACGTTTTAAAGAAGACCGTATGCCCCCCCCCGTCCGGCCCCCCTCGTCCTGACCTCGCTCCAAGACACTAAAAGGAGTTCCTGGGAGGCCGGTGTTTCAGACTTGAATCGTGTCTCCGGTGTACTGAGTAAACGTTCTACTTTGATGGTGTCCGAGCTCTAGTGAGACACTGTGATAAGAACATCAGTGTATCAGGAGATTATACAGAGACATAAAGGGAGTGTTTACTCTCAGGACTGGGTTCTGTTATTCTGTACAATCAAAAGTCCCGCTTTGACTTGAACACACCTTGAGACAGATAACAGTGTGTTCTGATCCTCAGGTTCTGTCCTCATACCAGTACAGGAGTGATGTAATTACTACTAGTGTAAACAACCCCCAGGTAAACAACACGTGTGTGTGTGTGTGTGTGTGTGTCATCAGTTCAGGTCTGTACCTAATGACGTGATGTTACTTAGCGCTGTCACACACCTAATAATCCGACACACACACACACACACACACCTGCGGTTTCAGGCATTCATGATATCAATAATCCGAATCTCAGATCAATAATCAGACTCACGCGCCGCTCCTGTGACACACCAGGTACAGTTAGCCACCTAGCTTAGCATCACTGATAAAAATATATATATAAATAAATATATATTTTACCTCAGAAAGCCGCGCTTACCTTCTTGTAATGCTTCCCGATCCAGGCGCGGATGTTGTCCAGCTGTGTCAGGGTCTCCGCGGTCTCCCAGAACTCGGCACACGGACCCCCGTCCTTCCTGCGGCTCAGTGCGGAGCTGCCGGCCGCCTTCTCTCCCGCCGAGCCCGCGGTCTGCGCCGCCATTGTTACCGCGCTGTAACACACACAGACCCGTGCAGCGAAACTCACTAGGCGCTGAGAAAAGTTGACGCACTGGCGCCAATGCGCATGCGCTCGCACGCGAGTCGCCAGCAAAATCTCGTCAGGATCTCGCGATACTTCCTATACAGCGTGTGGAAATAACGTACCCAGCACTAGGAATGATGTGGTCTTCATCCGGGCCAAAAGTCTTATTTCTACATTATTTAAAATCATGATTAAGCTTATAAAAAAATAAAGAGGTGTAAGAAATGTTCTTTAGCTTGGTTTCGTTTAATGCAATTATGGGCACCACCCCAATAATAATAATAATAATAATAATAATAAGTCCACTGGAGCTGTTCTCAGTCTGCTGAAGGTCCTTTCTCCCCTGCAGGAAGCAAAATGCTTAAAAAAAACTTCTAAACTCGTGTTGTGTTTATGTTTGTGATTAGCTCATATGTTTATTATCTAATCGTATTGTATTAATGGGCAGCATGATGGTTTAGTGGTTAGTTCTGTGGTTTGATCGCCGCCTCGGGGGCTGTTTGTCTGATTTTATTAATAGATTGATTAATTATTGTTTTAATTAATTGGCCATTAAGTGATACTGCGTATCTAGTTAAGTGTGTGTGTGTGTGTGTGTGTGTGTGTGTTGTTATCCTATAATAACCGGTGTGTAAGGAGGTTAGAGTGTCTGATCCGAACTCAGGCAAATAAATCAAATGAAACACTGATGTGCTGCTACACAGGAGCTCCGCGCGGATATAACGAGAAAACACACACACACACACACACCTCTAGAATTAGACATATTTATTATTAGTGAACGTAGAGTCTGTGATGTGCACAAACCCAAAGCTTCCCGCACGTGCGCTCTGTAATGATCCGCTCAGGATCCTGTGTTCCTGTGTTTAAGGCTGGGCCAGAGCACGGCGCATGCGCGCTAAGCGCACCGAGTGTTGGAGACGGGCAGCGAGACGGACAGCTCGGGAAAACCCGTCTCTTCCTCTTGAACATAGAGCACACCTGTCCCGAACCGGGAGTCCGCGGTGTCTCTGCGCGCGCTGTGCGGCCATGCGGACACACCGAGGATGCATTACTACTGCAGCCGCACCGGAATGAGCGCGAGCGGCGGCGGCGGCGGCGGGCCCGGGGCGGGGGGTCCGCAGAGCTGCTGTGGTGGAGGAGGAGGAGGAGGAGGAGGAGGGGGGCTCGTGAACGGAAACGGCGGTGGAGAGATCACCGAGGCCCGTGCGAGCGGTGAGTGGGAGAGCGCCACCTGTGATCCCGCCGGCGCGAGCGCAGACAGCACGGTCACGCGGGAACAACCAGAGGACGGAGCGGCGGCGGCGCGCGCAGTGAGAGGCGAGGATCCGCGCGGCTTTAACGCTGATGGAGAGGACGGCGGGCCGCGGGGAACCGGGACCACGGTGCGGAGAGGCGCGTGCCACACCGGCGCTCGGGAGTGTCGGGACTCGGACGCGGCGGTCAGCAAACGCCGGGGATGCAGTTACAGCGGGGCCTCGAAGAGGGCGTGTTTCTCGGGGACGAGCGCGGAGGAGGAGGAGGAGGAGGAGGAGGCGGTGTTGCACTGTGGCGGCTCGGACCCTCACACCGGCCGTGTCCGAATCACACAGAGCCGCGCGGAGACGGTGATACCGAGCCGTCCGGGAGGAGCTGGGGGTGTGAGCGTGACGGGTGAGGTGGAAGGTTCCGGCGGGGTGTTTAACGGAGAGCGGCGCGGCTGCAGGACGGCCAAAGGCCGCGTGAGGCTTTACCCCATGCGCTCCTTCCTGACCTCCACCGAGGGACCGAGTGCAGCCGGTGTCCCCGTGACTCCACTCTCACACCACCGGCACGGCACGCCTCGGACACAGCAGACACCCCGGTTCAGCCGCGAAGGCGGGTCCGGTAAGGGCGGCCCAGCTGTGAACGGCCGTGCCGGTGATGCCCCTGGACCGGGGTCGAGGCAGGTCGAGGCGGCCCGAGTGGAGGCCAAGAAGCGGCAGGTGCAGCTCCGAGAGAGAACGGACACGTTGTGGCGCCGCCTCCAGGCAGTGCAGGTGAGACAGGTGGAGCGACACGTCACGCAGCAGCTGGAGGACCTGCGCAGAGCCGCCGTGACCCCGAGCTCGGCCGAAATCCGCCGCTTCACGCGCAGCTGCACTGAGGCTCTGCGCACGGCTGCCGGCGCCATGGACTCGGACCAGACCGCCAGCAGCTCCGGGGGAGGCAGTGACAGTGAGGAGGAAGATGAGGATGAGGAGGAGGAGGGGAGAGGAGGCCGATCAGGGTGAGAATCAGAGCGGGACAGTGTGCAGTGTACCTGTACATGAACATCACACCTTACACTGTTTACAGCAGGGGGGCTCGAACCTGTAACCCAGTGGGTCAGAACGGAAAAGTCAGTTTACTAGAACTCATAACATTAAATCATAGAGCACATAAACATCTGCTCTTTCACCTCTGCGAACAACAACAATAATAATTTACAGAGAAAAGCAAGACTGAATAAAAGTAGTTAATTTGAAAATTGGCCAAGGTTACAGCACTGTTTTATTTATTTATTTCAAGTCTTGCAAATGCAGCATTACATCATTTTATTTACTTATACACTGTGAATATAACACTCACAAAAGTATTCACCCCCTTTACGCTGCACTGCACAGAGTGTGATTGGGGCGGGCGGTGTGACCTGTGTGTTGTGCAGCTCCAGTTAGGAGTCGTCTCTCCTCGTCTCTCCTCCATTAGACAGAGAAGGAAAATCTACACTCACTCATGTCATCACTTATGTCACTCCTTCTTTCTTTCATGTCCTTTAATAACTCAGTACCTCATGTCTTACCACGTCTCTACCTTCTCTACCACTCCTTTTCCTGTCCAGCTGTATGAGTGGAGACTGGCAGTGGATGAAGGAGAGGGCGTGGCTAGGGAGTCGGTGGGTGTGGCTACAGGCTCAGGTATCTGAGCTGGAGTATGGGATTCGTGCGCTGACCGAGCTCTACACACACCTCAGGCAGAGAAAGGTGATTTAAAAAGTGTAGCTGATTTAAGTAACACGCCTTTGCATGACCAGAGGATTTAATTTCATAAATATTGTGTTTTTGAGGTTTTACAGTTTCGAGTCGTTCAGTCTGTACCTGAAACACCGCTCAGAGCCCCAAGGCACTCTCCTGCACCACCTGACAGCAGGTTCAGGTCAGCACACACACACACACACACACACACACACACACACTCTCCCAGGATGGAGAGCTTAGACATGTGGTCTGTGTTATCACCTTGTCCGTTATGTCACTGTCTGTTTGTCATCCTCTCAGGAAGTGTCTGACAGAGGACTCCCTCGTCCCCTCGTCCCAAACTCCACACAGTCCCACGTCATCTGCTGCACGGGTTCGTCCGTTACTGCGACAGTGCCATCACAGGCTAATCCGCTGGGAGCGCTGTCCTGCGCTCGCCTCGAAGGTACGTAAGTGAAAGGTCAAATCCCGGGATTCATCCAGCCAAGAACGAGGTGGAAGGTGAGAGACGGGGTCTTTCGTCTTTCTCTGCTGTTGGCTGTTAGTTCTGCTGTGTGAGCCTTGTTTATTTTTTTGGGGTTCAGCCCTCACAATACCCATATGTGTGCGTATCAGACACATGTGTGTATCAGTATTTGTTTGTGAACGTTTTATATGCTAAGCTCATTTCTTTCCTGCACAGTCCACGCTGGGACGTAATGGAGGATCCCACATGGTTCTCGTTACCGTTCGTTTAGTGGATAATCTCCATCAGATACCATCGACCCGTCGCTCAGAACTTTCCTGTGCTTAGAGAGGAGATTTAGAATGGGGTGTTCCGTCAGGACGTATGGGTGTGGCAGTCAGGGGTGCACATACTTTTGTCTGTATAGTGTATATCATTATGCATCATCCTTAGTCCCTTATCATTGCTCGGTGTAGCTAATAAACATGTACCTCTGTGTGAATGTGAAACTGTTCCGCGTCATGTTTACGTCTCTGTTCCCGCTCTGTCTCTGTTCCCGCTAGGTGGTGACGTCGCCCTGCCGCTGTGAGCCCCCTGCCGTGTGTGTGTTGTGCGGCCCGCCTCGACCTCCAGCCGAGGAGACGTCCACGCGGGCGTATCAGAAAGGTCTGGATCAGCGGATTCATCCTGTTCTCTCCATGCCTTCAGATAAATTCATCTCACACACACACACACACACACACACACACATGTTCCACATTCAGCTCTGTAATACGCATCTCTATAAAGTACTCGTTCCTGCACACTGAAATACTGGAACCTTTAATGTCCTATGAGGGATTGTTTCTGAGACGATGTACAGACGGTAGGACGTCTTGAACATGAAGACACTGAAATCATGATCCTGGATTAATTGTGACTTTTATCCATCAAAAGTGAAATCAGTGTAACAGTGAGCAGGGGATTCTGCTTTGCCTTCTGTACCGTCTGTTCACATGAATGTCCTGGACCCCTGTGCAGACTTTCCCCTCTCGGTGCACTGTGTGACGCCCCCGCTGGCCGGACGTCGGGCCCACGGTGCTGTGAGATGGATGGGCGAAGCGACATCATCGTACACGGGAAGGCGTGGTCAGGGGCAGCAGAAGCCCGGGCGAGCGAGAAGGAGGCTCATATGTCCTCGGCCGCCAAGCACACTGCCTCCGCTCTCCACCACGTCTGGTAAAAATCTGTCTAAACCTCATCATTCATGTCTTATCATGGATTATATCAAATATACAACAAGTGACAGAACAGCGGAACCTCACAGCCGAACCAGAACACCAATATCTAAGACACAGTAAACACAGAATTAAAGCCTTTACACAGGAAGTTCATAAAGGGTTATGAACCCGCTATGATCACAATGAGCAGCGTTCTGATCTAAAAGTGGGATGATTAGTGCAGTTTGTATTAAATGATTGACAGTTGAGGCGCACACGTCCCCTACAGCAGTGGGTGGGGCATGGGGTAAATAAAACATGTCCAGTGAGAGCTCGGTGCACCAGTGAGTCAAGATTCTGGTTCTGGTCTTTACACGTCTGTTAGAGTTTTGTGTCTAACAGATCTTTATCTTTCACTCTTGGCACTTTCTAGGCGGCTCTAACTGCAGGAGTCAGAGGGGTGTGGTCAGCCCAGGCCTCTTTCATCAACAACTAGCAGACCTTTCCCATCTCCACAGCGCCTCTCCACCCTCAGACACGCCCACACAGGTAAACCCCAGGGGGTGAAGCTCTCTGATGTGATCAGTGTTTTATCAGAGTGATGGAATCTGCTGGTGGGTTTTTGGTTGTAGCCATTGCGGAGGAGGCGAGGAGAGAGTTCCTTCGACATCGATAACCTGGTAATGCCCCTGGGACTGGCTGGACTGGGAGCGCGGGTGCAGAAGCTGCAGTACAAGGAGATCATCACTCCCAGGTATACATGTCAGTTTCAGACCCCTGGAGTTCATCAGACTTGTGATAAACCAGTGATAAACACACACCACCAACACCATCTTCCTGTCTGTAGTTTATTCCGGTAACTCGTGTTCGTCTCACTATAAACCTTCAGTCATCACCAACCAGGAAGAATCTACAAGAAGCTTCATCTGTCTAATATTAAGACTAAATGAGTAAATATGAAAACTAAGGAGTTTCCTAACTTGTGAACTTTATTTTAACAGTAAGCAGTTTTGCTTAGTGAGGATGTGAAAGCTGCTTTACACCTCCAGAGCTCCACCTCAAAACCCAGAAGCCACAAATCCCATCAGAACATGTTGAGGGAAGTCACAGTGAGACCAACAGGAGTGACGGAGTACAGAGTCGGAGAGTGGAGTTTAACTCACGTTAATATTCCTCATGGAAGCATTCGAGTGGCCAAGTAATTAAATGCGTTTCGGATTTGATGAGACTGAGAGCGAGATCGTGAATTTGGACACGTTTAAAAGCTTGAAGATCAGGTTGTACATCGTTGAACTCCATCCCTCAGTGAAACACGGTGGCGGCAGCATCAGGGTTGAGGATCATCATGTTCTTCAAGTGTTAGTCCGAAGGGGGTGAATACTTTTACATTTACATCTAGGTATTTGGCAGATGCTCTTATCCAGAGCGACTTACATATTTTTATCTCATTACACATCCGAGCAGTTGAGGGTTAAGGGCCTTGCTCAAGGGCCCAACAGTGGCAACTTGGTGGTTGTGGGGTTTGAACCTGGGATCTTCCGAACCGTCGTCCAACGCCTTAACCACTGAGCTACCCCTGGCTACCCCGACTGTACCCCTGAATACTTACGCAAGAAGCATTTATCAGTGTTTAACTTTTTAAATAATAGACAGAAATGTGTTCACTCTGTTGTGGGGAGGTTGTGAGTCTAAATCTTGATTATGTCACCTAGTGAGAGATACAGGAGGGGTTAATTATAGGTGCCGTCCCGTGTGTGAGTGAGACTTGTTCCTGTGTACAGCTGGAGAGAGCGGAACTCAGTCTGGGGAAACTCTGAGGAGCACGTGGGCTCAGACGGTGCGTGTACGAACCACTCGGACACACCACAGCCGCTCGGTGGAGACGCGCAGGAGCATAAAGGGGAGGTGAGTGTGCAGATCTCCATCATGACCTCACGCAGTGTGTAATAACGTCCAGTTCATCACTGAGACACGGATCTCAGCCGAGGTGTAGAGAAGACTTTCACATCATCCATGTGTGAGACACATCTCCGGTACTGTGTGTAGGTGGAGGATGTGTCTGACGCCGCGTTTCTGAAGAGGCACGCGGTGTGGGAGAGCAGAGAGAGGAGCCGCTGGGGCAGCCGGGCGCGCAGACGCCACCGGGGCAGGTGAGCATCAGGGGGAACGAGGAAACCACAGGAGGATAGTAGTAGTAGTTTAATCTGCATGGACACATACACACACACACACACACACACACACACACACGCTTGAGTTTCGAGTCACTCAACACACTGTCATCATCTCACAGCTGTTCGCTGAAACACAGCACCCTTGTCATTAATCAGGTGTGCACTCTTCTTTACACTACCTTCTCCTGACTCCGCCCTCCATTCACAACCCACCGTCTGACCACGCCCTCAAAACGCCACAGAGTATCTGGCTTATCGTCTAACACGCCTGCCGCTGAACATCCTTCATGAGTTTCTATTGTACGCTTATAAAAAGGGTTTATTGTTTCTGAAATGTAAATTTGCACTTGGATATTAGGAACATGTGAGAGTTTGAGGAAGTGGAACCTGAGAGTGAGAGTAATTAAACACGTTCCTGATCTCCACGGGGGAATGAATACACGCCCGTCTGTCGTGCTCCAACACCGCGCGCGGTCTGTGAGTCGGCTCCTCCTTCTCTTACAGGGATGGGAAGAGCTGCAGGGGTCCGGAGCGGGCATCGTGTTCCCCGGAGCCCAGGCGGGGGAGGAGCTCGCCCTGTCGCCCCTTCTGCTCCGCCGCAGACGAGCGCCTGTACCAGATGGAAAATGAACAGCAGGTGTGTATCAGTGTGTACTTAACCGAGCACTCGATGTTCCATTGATCCTCCTGAGTGCAGCGTTACCATGGCGATGATGTAACCCAAAGCATTGAGTCAGGAAGTAGTGAACTGGGAGTGTGTGTATATTTACATTTAGCACCTCTGTGAGCGGCGTGTGGTCAGGAGCACCGTTAGCATCAGCGTGTACGCTGGCTCATGTAGCGTCTGTAACAGTCGTCACTCACAGTCTAGTCTGCTGTAGCGCCAAATGAACCTCTGAATGGCTTTTGGGTTTGATTTCAGTCTGTGCAGCCGTGGGAGCGCAGGTCGTTCCCCCTGCTGGAGGAGGAGCTCCGGTGGCTGCAGGAGGAGGAGGAGGAGGAGGAGGAGGCGGAGCTCGAGGATGACGCGTGCGCCGTGAGCGGGCGGAGCCAGAGCACGGACTCGGGCATCTCGGTCGGCAGCGCGGAGCTCTCGCCTCAGACGCCTCAGCTTCATCAGCTGCACTCAGGAGGCCACAAACCTGCCGCCTCCACCACTCAGGACTCAGACTCCGCCCTGCCTTCTTTAACACCGCCCTCCCTGTCCTCCCTGCAGCACTCATCACAATCCATCCAGAGTGAACAGAGTCAGCGCCACGCTGCTGTGAACCAGCACACAGTTTCAGTTCCGAATCGTCCAAAATGTTCAAGTATCTTTATTAAGACATTTAATCATGCTGATTAACCCGACCTCCCCACCTCCACCTGGTCTGTCTGTCTGTCTCTGTCTTCTAATGTCTTCATCTTGGCCAGCAGCTCCAGCGTCATCACCCAAAAGATCATCAGTAGTGTTGCTGTACTGCTGCTCATCGTTCCGCAGATCTCCTCCATCTCCATGTGCACCGTGTCTCCTAAAGACGCCCTGAACCCTGCGTCTGATCAACCTGCAACCCATACCTGATGAAGTTCGGGTCCTGAGTGCAGCTTTCTTCTGTTCTCTCCCTCTGTTCTCCTCCTGTATTCTCTCCCTCTGTTCTCTCCCTCTTATACTCCCTCGTTCTCTCCCTCTGTTCTCTCCCTCTATTCTCTCCCTCTGTTCTCCTCCTGTATTCTCTCCCTCTGTTCTCTCCCTCTTATACTCCCTCGTTCTCTCCCTCTGTTCTCTCCCTCTGTTCTCTCCCTCTATTCTCTCCCTCTATTCTCTCCCTCTGATCTCTCCCTCTTATCCTCCCTCTATTCTCTCCCTCTGATCCTCCCTCTATTCTCTCCCTCTGTTCTCTCCCTCTGTTCTCTCCCTCTATTCTCTCCCTCTATTCTCTCCCTCTGATCTCTCCCTCTTATCCTCCCTCTATTCTCTCCCTCTGATCCTCCCTCTGTTCTCTCCCTCTGTTCTCCTCCTGTATTCTCTCCCTCTGTTCTCTCCCTCTGTTCTCTCCCTCTGTTCTTCTCCTGTATTCTCTCCCTCTGTTCTCTCCCTCTGTTCTCCTCCTGTATTCTCTCCCTCTGTTCTCTCCCTCTGTTCTCTCCCTCTGGTCTCTCCCTCCGATCCTCTATCTGGTCTCTCCCTCTGTTCCTCTCTCTATTATCTCCCTCTGTTCTCTCTCTCTCTCTCTCTCTCTCCCTCTGATCCTCCCTCTGTTCTCTCCCTCTGTTCTCTCTCTCCCTCTCTCTCTCTCTCTCCCTCTGTTCTCTCCCTCTATTATCTCCCTCTGTTCTCTCCCTCTGTTCTCTCTCTCTCTCTCTCTCCCTCCCTCTGATCCTCCCTCTGTTCTCTCCCTCTGTTCTCTCTCTCTCTCTCTCTCTCTCTCCCTCTGATCCTCCCTCTGTTCTCTCCCTCTGTTCTCTCTCTCTCTCTCTCTCTCTCTCCCTCTGTTCTCTCCCTCTATTATCTCCCTCTGTTCTCTCCCTCTGTTCTCTCTCTCTCTCTCTCCCTCCCTCTGATCCTCCCTCTGTTCTCTCCCTCTGTTCTCTCTCTCTCTCTCTCTCTCTCTCTCCCTCTGTTCTCTCCCTCTGTTCTCTCCCTCTGGTCTCTCCCTCTGGTCTCTCCCTCCGATCCTCTATCTGGTCTCTCCCTCTGTTCCTCTCTCTATTATCTCCCTCTGTTCTCTCCCTCTGTTCTCTCTCTCTCTCTCTCTCTCTCCCTCTATTCTCTCCCTCTATTCTCTCCCTCTGTTCTCTCCCTCTGATCCTCCCTCTGTTCTCTCCCTCTATTCTCTCCCTCTGTTCTCTCCCTCTGTTCTCTCCCTCTATTCTCTCCCTCTGTTCTCTCCCTCTGTTCTCCTCCTGTATTCTCTCCCTCTGATCCTCGCTCTGATCCTCCCTCTGTTCTCTCCCTCTATTCTCTCCCTCTGTTCTCTCCCTCTGTTCTCCTCCTGTATTCTCTCCCTCTGATCCTCGCTCTGATCCTCCCTCTGTTCTCTCCCTCTATTCTCTCCCTCTGTTCTCTCTCTCTCTCTCTCTCTCTCTCCCTCCCTCTCTCCTTAAGGCACGTGTCTGCTGGCTGCTTCACCTCAGTGTTCTGTTCATACTCGATCTAAACGTGTATACAGTTGTTGCTAGTTGTTTTATATTTGATTTGCTATTATGTTTGTATATTAATGAGGAAACTCCTCTCTGTTCTGCATCATCTCTACATAAACGACTTACCTCCAGTATCGTGGCTTTTTCATCACTCATAACTTTAATTCCACAGGGACTTAAAGTGTTATTGTGTGTGTGTGTTATTGTGTGTGTGTGTTATTGTGTGTGTGTGTGTGTGTGTGTGTGTGTTATTGTGTGTGTGTGTGTGTGTTATTGTGTGTGTGTGTTATTGTGTGTGTGTGTTATTGTGTGTGTGTGTGTGTGTGTGTGTGTGTGTGTTATAGTGTGTGTGTGTGTGTGTGTTATTGTGTGTGTGTGTTATTGTGTGTGTGTGTTATTGTGTGTGTGTGTGTGTGTGTGTGTGTGTGTGTTATTGTGTGTGTGTGTGTGTGTGTGTGTGTGTGTTATTGTGTGTGTGTGTGTGTGTGTGTGTGTGTTATTGTGTGTGTGTGTGTTATTGTGTGTGTGTGTGTGTGTGTGTGTGTGTGTTATTGTGTGTGTGTGTTATTGTGTGTGTGTGTGTGTGTTATTGTGTGTGTGTGTGTGTGTGTGTGTGTGTGTTATTGTGTGTGTGTGTGTGTTATTGTGTGTGTGTGTGTGTGTGTGTGTGTTATTGTGTGTGTGTGTGTTATTGTGTGTGTGTGTTATTGTGTGTGTGTGTGTTATTGTGTGTGTGTGTGTTATTGTGTGTGTGTGTGTGTGTTATTGTGTGTGTGTGTGTGTGTTATTGTGTGTGTGTGTGTGTGTTATTGTGTGTGTGTGTGTGTGTGTGTGTGTGTGTGTGTTATTGTGTGTGTGTGTGTGTGTGTGTGTGTGTTATTGTGTGTGTGTGTGTGTGTGTGTGTGTGTTATTGTGTGTGTGTGTGTGTGTGTGTGTGTGTGTTATTGTGTGTGTGTGTGTGTGTGTGTGTGTGTGTGTGTTATTGTGTGTGTGTGTGTGTGTGTGTGTGTGTGTGTGTGTGTGTGTGTTATTGTGTGTGTGTGTGTGTGTGTGTTATTGTGTGTGTGTGTGTTATTGTGTGTGTGTGTGTTATTGTGTGTGTGTGTGTTATTGTGTGTGTGTGTGTTATTGTGTGTGTGTGTGTGTTATTGTGTGTGTGTTATTGTGTGCGTGTGTGTGTTATTGTGTGTGTGTGTGTGTGTGTGTTATTGTGTGTGTGTGTGTGTGTGTGTGTGTGTTATTGTGTGTGTGTGTGTGTTATTGTGTGTGTGTTATTGTGTGTGTGTGTGTTATTGTGTGTGTGTGTGTGTGTGTTATTGTGTGTGTGTGTGTGTTATTGTGTGTGTGTGTTATTGTGTGTGTGTGTGTGTTATTGTGTGTGTGTGTGTGTTATTGTGTGTGTGTGTTATTGTGTGTGTGTGTGTGTTATTGTGTGTGTGTGTGTGTTATTGTGTGTGTGTGTGTGTGTGTGTTATTGTGTGTGTGTGTGTGTGTTATTGTGTGTGTGTGTTATTGTGTGTGTGTGTGTGTGTGTGTTATTGTGTGTGTGTGTGTTATTGTGTGTGTGTGTGTGTTATTGTGTGTGTGTGTTATTGTGTGTGTGTGTTATTGTGTGTGTGTGTGTGTGTTATTGTGTGTGTGTGTGTTATTGTGTGTGTGTGTGTGTTATTGTGTGTGTGTGTGTGTTATTGTGTGTGTGTGTGTGTTATTGTGTGTGTGTGTGTGTTATTGTGTGTGTGTGTGTTATTGTGTGTGTGTGTGTTATTGTGTGTGTGTGTGTGTTATTGTGTGTGTGTGTGTGTGTTATTGTGTGTGTGTGTGTGTGTGTGTTATTGTGTGTGTTATTGTGTGTGTGTGTGCGTGTGTGTGTATTATTGTGTGTGTGTGTGTGTGTGTGTGTATTATTGTGTGTGTGTGTGTGTGTGTTATTGTGTGTGTGTGTGTGTGTTATTGTGTGTGTGTGTGTGTGTTATTGTGTGTGTGTGTGTGTTATTGTGTGTGTGTTATTGTGTGTGTGTGTGTGTGTGTGTTATTGTGTGTGTGTGTGTGTGTGTGTGTGTGTGTGTTATTGTGTGTGTGTGTGTGTGTGTGTTATTGTGTGTGTGTTTTATTGTGTGTGTGTGTGTGTGTTATTGTGTGTGTGTGTGTGTGTTATTGTGTGTGTGTGTGTGTGTTATTGTGTGTGTGTGTGTTGCAGTACTGAAGTGAAGCTGCCGTCAGTGAATACAAACGTTTTTTTAGGAAGAAGCTGCACACGGGTTTGGAACATCCACAGATCTCTCAGTGTGAAGATGAAATAAAATCTGACTGATTCGACACAGACTTTCTCCTTTTTTTACCCCAACTGTTCGTTATTCTCGGCCTAAAGATTTGTATAATCAGTACTGAGGCTGACCTTAAACTATTTAATAGATTAATCTTTACATAAATCAATCTTTTAGACAATCATTTTTCATACAAAGTTTAAATGTGAGCGATTTGTGAACAGAACCTTCTGGAATCTGAGGCACAACATGAAATAAATGAATAAATATGAGATGGAGCCGTCGCCTGCAGGGTCCAGGCTCGATTCCCATCTCTGTGTGTGTGTGTGTGTGTGTGTGAGACATGTGATGGATTGGCACCCTGTCCAGGCTGTGCCCTGCCTCGTGCTCGAAGTCTCCTGCGATAGGCTCCGCCCCCGCGACCCTGAATAGAGGGTAAAGTGGTGTAGACGGTGAGATGAGCGAGACGGGTAGCTGCAGGTCGGAGTAATGGGCGTGTCGAGCAGTAGGGGCGTGGCTAGAAGGGATATATAGCTCCGACCGGAAACTAACAATGAAATGAATTGTTATTAGTGATGGGAAGTTCGAATCATTTTAGTGACTCGGTTCTTTGAAGTAAAATTAACGGATCTTTTTTTGAGTAATTTCGTTCATTTGATCAGAAATAAATTTAAATGTTGCGTTTTCAATAAAAAAAATACCCCTAATACGTCTACATACACAAATTTTGGCTATAGTTCCAGTTATGAAAATATTACAGTGTAACTAAGGACATATTATAATAAACAGCATGAGCAGCTCAGATCTTATATCTTCCAGTCTGAGTCGTTCGTTGTTTTGAATCCACTGTGCCGCATCGCGTCTATGCAGGTCACTTTGCGCATGCGCGGCCAATAGAAATGAACGAATCGCTCTCCGAGACGACTTGTTCATCCGAGTCATGTTAAAGATTTGTTCAAAAAGAATGAATTGTTCATGAATGACCCATCACTAATTGTTACACCTATTGGATCGTTTTCCACGCCTAAACCTAATCCTTTCTGTAATACAATAAGTTTTATTGTTATTGAGAGAAGAGTAACGTTAGATTGATGTCGAGCTGTATTCCTTCTAGCCGTAACCGTATTAAACCCACAATCAAAATCTAATTACAGTTATTTAAAAGAATATAGTACCACAAGCTGTTCATGAAATTTGTAATGTAATTTTAATACTTTTGGAATATTATTAACTTGGTTAAACAAAACCAAAAGAAAGTTACAGAATTAGTCATTTAGAATGTTTTTAACTGACATTTGTTTTCTGTAGTTTTACTAAAAGTGCATGAAAACTAAAAACACATCGCCGACAAATATGGTTCATAAAACACCACAATAAGGAGGAGGAGGAGTAC
>CM060127.1:1592500-1640000 GCA_030522415.1 Channallabes apus
GCTTGTACTTCACGTCAGGCCTGGACCAGATCCGGGGAGGAGACTATGACGCGTTTGCTAAAGTGGTGCAGCGTTTTTTCTCAGCGCTGTCTTCGTGCGGCGTGAGTCCCTTCGTGGTTTTGGACGGTGGAATGGACGAGACAGATAAGAAGCTGAGAACTCTCTTCGAGCGAGCTCAGAGCAAGATACAAGAAGCCCATTCCCTGTCCCAGGGGTCCAACGGGAGCGTTCTGCCCCTGCTTACACGCGACGTCTTCAGACAGGTCCTTGCCGAGCTCAGAGTGCCGTTGGTGCAGTGTGTCTCTGAAGCTGACTTCGAGATCGCCTCATTGGCGAATCACTGGCAGTGTCCTGTCCTGTCCAACGACAGTGACTTCTACATCTTTGATTTGTCTGGTGGCTACCTGCCCATGACCTCCTTCGAATGGGAGAACGTCTGCGGTAAGGCGATGGAGCGCTACATCCCCGCACGGCGATACAGCGTTTCCCACTTCTGCTCCTTTTTTAACAATTTCAACAAGCAGCTGCTGCCGCTGTTCGCTGTTGTTGCTGGTAACGACTACACAGATCCCAAAATCACAGAGACGTTCTTCAGCCGGGTGGAATTACCGAGAGTCCCGAGGATGAGGGGAAGTATATCCAGTACCCGCATTTATGGCTTTTTTATGTGGCTGTTGGCATCGGACAGCCTTGAGGAAGCGCTGGAGGATGTGCTGCACATCCTGGGAGGCAGACAGACCGGCAAATTCCGAAAACAAATCATAGCAGGGATGCAAGACTATCAACTTCCACCTAACAGCATCCTGGCCCAGTTCTTCTCCAGCAGTCACCATGCCATGAAGTTTCCCACAACATTGGAGGCACAGCCACGGTGGCTCCTGAAGCAGGTCACGTTCGGCGCTCTGCCCCCTCTGGTGTTGGATGTTCTGGTGTTGCGGAGAGTCTTCCTGATGGCTCAGGTAGAGAATAGTCGTCTGCCAAGTAGTCACGAAGCCTCACTGAACATACGCAAGACGATCTACAGCCTGCTCCTGCTGAAGAACGTAGCGCAGGGTACCACAGGTCGTGGACAGAGGGGTAGAGGAAGAGGAGGAGTGAGGAGGGGCGGGTTGACTGAACAGGCTCAGGGTTTGTGCGCCCCATGTTTTGTTGAGGAGTACGGCAGGTTTCAGCTCAATTTCAGCAGAGCCCTAGTGGAGGTTCAGCTTCCTGCGCATCATCCACCGCTGAGCCTGAACACGTTGGACCAGGTGAGCCGAGTCATCCTGTAAAGGCATTAATCACAACTAGTAGGTTCTCCATCACTTACAAAGCGCCTTCTCACTTAGGTGGCCGTACCTCTGAGACGCTCAGTGTTGTTGGAAACCCTGGGTGTGATGGAGCATGTGCTGCAGCCTGTAGATCCACATCTCCACCTGCCTGTGTGTGTCACACACTTTTGGATGCGTTCGTCGACACCGAAGCCCAGCCGCTCCCTGCTCCAGAGTGTGCTGCTAGGGTTAGTGTACGGCGACCTCTGCAGACGCAAGGCGCTTTTTGGAGGTAAGGAGCTGGAGATTCAGTGAGACCCGAGTGGACATGAGGACTGCGTTTGTGTTAAACCTTTGTCTTTATTTGGTCTTCTCTCTGCAGATCCGCTGCATCTGTGCACTGCTACTGCCATGGTGTGCCAGCGATTAGACCAGCTGAGAGTCAGCTCCGCTCAGAGGAGGGGCGTAAACCTGGGCGTGGCTCACTCTCTCAGTCAGTGGCAGTCTTGCATGTGGTTCGGTGTTTACCTGAACCAGCTGTTGTGTTTCCCGCTCCCTGAGCCTCAGTGTGCCTGGTACTGTATATTCCATCAGGTCTTTTAGTGTCTAAAATGTTTGGCCGATGTTTATCCAGACAGGTCCATAAGTATTCGGACACCTCCCCAGTTAATGACGCAGTCAAGATGAGAGTGAAGTGTAGAATTTCAGCTTTATATCAGTCAGTGACGCCGCAGTCCGCAGTGACGTGTACACGAAGCTGTGACTGTGGAAAGCCAAAAGGGTCACATGGAAACTGTTGAGAAATAGATGCAACCAGGACTGATTAGCTAATTAATACAACACTAATGTATTCATTATTTAATTATGTATAAATGCATATTAAATGTGGTAGCTATTAAAATACATTAGTGTTAATGTAATACCACTGGTGAGTAGAATTCTGATTCTCTCTGTCTGTGTCTTTGTCTCTCTCTCTGTCTTTGTGCCTCCCTGTCTATGTGCCTGTCTCTGTGTCTCTTTCTGTCTCTGTGCCTCTGTTTCTGTCTCTCTATGTCTCTCTGTGTCTCTTTCTCTCTGTGTGTCTCTTTCTGTCTCTGTGCCTCTCTCTCTGTTTCTGTGTCTCTCTCTGTATCTCTCTGTCTCTTTCTGTCCCTATGTCTCTCTCTGTCTCTGTGTCTTTCTCTGTCTCTGTGTCTCTCTGTCCCTATGTCTCTTTCTGTCCCTATGTCTCTTTCTGTCCCTATGTCTCTCTCTGTCTCTGTGTCTCCCTATGTCTCTCTCTGTCTCTCTCTCTCTGTCTCTGTGCCTCTCTGTCTCTGTGTCTCTTTCTCTGTCTCTGTGTCTCTTTCTGTCCCTATGTCTCTTTCTGTCTCTGTTTCTCTCTCTGTCTCTGTTTCTCTCTCTGTCTCTGTGTCTCTGTCTCTTTCTGTCCCTATGTCTCTCTCTGTCTCTGTGTCTCTCTCTGTCTCTGTGTCTCCCTATGTCTCTCTCTGTGTCTCTCTTTGTCTCTGTGCCTCTCTGTCTCTGTGTCTCTTTCTCTGTCTCTGTGTCTCTCTGTCTCTTTCTGTCCCTATGTCTCTTTCTGTCTCTGTTTCTCTCTCTGTCTCTGTGTCTCTGTCTCTTTCTGTCCCTATGTCTCTCTCTGTCTCTGTTTCTCTCTCTGTCTCTGTGCCTCTCTGTCTCTGTGTCTCTCTGTCTCTTTCTGTCCCTATGTGTCTCTCTGTCTCTGTTTCTCTCTCTGTCTCTGTGTCTCTGTCTCTTTCTGTCCCTATGTCTCTCTCTGTCTCTGTTTCTCTCTCTGTCTCTGTGCCTCTCTGTCTCTGTGTCTCTCTGTCTCTTTCTGTCCCTATGTCTCTTTCTGTCTCTGTTTCTCTCTCTGTCTCTGTGTCTCTGTCTCTTTCTGTCCCTATGTCTCTCTCTGTCTCTGTTTCTCTCTCTGTCTCTGTGCCTCTCTGTCTCTGTGTCTCTCTGTCTCTTTCTGTCCCTATGTGTCTCTCTGTCTCTGTCTCTGTGCCTCTCTGTCTCTCTGTCTCTTTCTGTCCCTATGTTTCTCTCTGTCCCTATGTCTCTCTGTGCCTCTCTGTCTCTGTGCCTCTCTCTGTCTCTCTCTCTGTTTCTGTGTCTCTGTCTCAGGCTGTTCAGTGGAACTTTGCTGCATGGACTGGAGACTGAGCTGAGGACAGGACGTCACCAGGCCGAGACGCTGCTGTCCGATCTTCCGACTGCACTGCAGCTCTACACCACCCTGGCGGGGGCGGTACAGGGTCCTGTCCCGCAGCACCAGGCCGCCCCACACACGGCACCATTTACAGCAGCAGGGAGGGGCAAGACGAGAGGGCGGGGTAGAAGGCAGCGGGGTACTGGGGGTAGAGGCGGGCAGAACCGAGGGCGGGGTGGAGCGCCTGTTACTGGTGGTTTGTGTAACAGGTTTGGGATGCTGAACTGTGAGGACGAGTCCGATGAGGACTGAATTTTTTTTTAAGAGGTTTAATGAAAATACAGTCAGTATTCAGGATTTTACATTTTTATATTTAGAATACGCCAGTGTGTGTATAATGGATTTAAAAGTACAGACGTCATGTCTTTTATCTGTGTCTGTATAATTATGACCCGTACATTAACATGCTCATGAACACCAACTGACACGTGTTTAAAGAACAGAACTGATGCACACGTTACATGACCAAAAGTATATGGACATCTAATTATCACACTCGTATGAGCTCGTTGTAAATCCGTGAGCATAAACACAGACTCATCTCCCTGTGTGTGTCTGCTGTTATAACGAGCTCCACTCTTCTCGTGTGTGTGTGTGTGTGTGTGTGTACATTCACACACTCTACAGGAGCGTTGGTGAGCTCAGCACACTCCTAACACACCGTGTCTGTGATGGAACTGTAACGCGACATCACACACAGACGTTCTGAAGAGCCTCGTATGGGTGTGATGGTCAGGGGTGCACATACTTTTAGCTGTGTTGTGTAGCAGAAAGCTTTGTGTAGATGAAACAAAGTCCTAATGTCTGTATTTTGAGCTGCCTGAATCTGTTCCCTGTCAGTTTCATGTTCTACACGTGTGTCTGTTTATGTTTACGATCACAAAGACTGAAGACATGACGTGTGTCACCCTGAACTGGATCCATGCCATGAAAATGAAGTTTTAAAATAACACACACACACACTGAGTCTGTCCTGACTGAGCTGTGTGAAATTCATTTCAGTGATTTTAACCTTTAAAAAAAAAAAAAAAAGAAACAAAAAAAACAGTTTACATTCCTGCTTCTCCTTAACACTTCATGAGGAGGCGCTGCTGCCTGTGCTTTGCTCTTATATAGCAGGTGTGTGTGTCTGTGTGTGCGTCTGTGTGTGTGTGTGTGTGCGTGTGTGTGTGTATTGTTTTATTAAACAGTAATTTTTGCAGTTGCTTGAATAAAACTGCCAAAGAATCTTTAATGTAATTTTTATCAAGGTGCTTTATAACGTGCATGAATTTTTAATATGAAGCTTTTTATATATATATTTTAAAACTCCAGTTATACAGTGTGAACCAGTTTCCTCCTTAATTTGAACATTTCTGTTAAATGCAAACATCATTCCGGTTATGTAACAGTCACTGTGAAAAAGAGGATGTTTGAGAATTATGACACGACCTGTGTGTGTGTGTGTGTGTGTGTGTGTGTGTGTGTGTGTGTGTGTGTGTGTGTGTGTGTGTGTGTGTGTCCGTGCTCCTCTGTACTTGTATTATGATGTCTAACCTACCTATGAGTTTATATCTGGTTTTTAATTAAATTTACAAATTAACATAATTCACACATTCAATAATTGTTTTTTTGGTTTTTTTACTTTTATGTGAATCATGAACTTAATAAAAACACTTATTTTAAAAAATGTTGGCTTTTTGAAAGTATGTTTTCATATTTCTTTCCCCGTGCTCGTGTGTGTTCAGCACCTGCTGGACTTTTCTTTGATGAATTCTTCTTACTCAGTAATTTCCATATAGACAGACTTGTTATGTTTTTCAGCCAGAATGAAGGAACCCGGGAACGTCCTACAACAGTCGCAGTATTTTACTGGTGGTCTGACCCGGTTGTCTAGCGGCAGGGTCATGGGGGGGTCAGATGCAGATGGCAGAAGTGGAAACCTACTCATAATTAGGCGTGTGGTCATAATGTTATGGCTGACCTGTGTGTGTATACATACTGTACTGTATATATATATATATATATATATATATATATATAGAGAGAGAGAGAGAGAGAGAGAGAGTGTCCGCTTCAGGAAAAGGAAAACTTGTATGAATGTTAATACTAAATTTATTAAGACATGATGAGATACAGGTTACTGTAGGTAATATATTATTAGGGCCCGAACACACAGGAGGTGAACAGGACCCTCTTGTTTTCCTAAGGATTATTTATTTTCCACACTTTTGGGCTTTTTGGGGTCTTAATGCTCAAAAACTCACGACAATTGTCAGACAGGTTGGAATCTGTTCCCATTAGATTGACCGAGAGTCGCGGGGCCCCGGGCCCTCAGGGGCCCCCATGAGATTTTGCTGCATAGCTCATACACATGTGCACGTAGGCACACGAAACTCGGTAGACATTTAGGTGATTGAGCTGAACAGCTTCTGCACTGCATGTCCTGGACTCAACTCAACACGAGGCCGGTTGCCAAAACGCACCCGATGGATTTTGATAAACTCCTCCTAGGGGATTTATACAATCGTCACCAAACCGGGTCGATGTGATCTAAAGACATTGAGGACGCAAAATTGCGGAGGGGTTTTTGATATATCAAACGGGTCAGACGTGATAATGTCTTAAACTTAAGCTGAAAAATCATGAATGTGGCCTTACATGGAGTGACATTATATCCAGTGACATCACGCTGAGGAACATCATAGTGTCAGGCTTATTTTCCAGCATCTGCGGCCTGTTGAACACACGTACACATCACAAATGTTACCACACACACTCACACACACACGCATGTACACACTCACATCTCTCTCTCACACCTACACTAACATCAGTCCTGTATAGTGTGTGACGTGTGCAAGTCGTGCGGTGCACCTGGGCAGCAGTGGCTTTTCGGCCCCCGGGGTGGAGACGGCACATTATTATCTGTAACCCTGTGACACTGCAGACTGTGAAGATACGAACATACACCCTGATGGAGCCTCTTATATGGGACGTCTTAAAGGGTTAAACGAGCCAATTAGAGTTTCCCTTTAATTTGACCTCATGTGACCTTATATAAGACGAGCCCCTCCCCCAGCTTGATGCTCAGCTCTGCTGCTGACTTTGGGGGGCGTGGCTCAGCAGAAGCTCATTTAAATAGACACTGAAATTGTGCATTTGAAGGAGGAGTGAAGTACAGGGTGTTTGAAGTAGGATAAAGGGACACACACACACACACACACACACACACTGGGGGAGTTCTGAGACGTGTGTTCACTTGTTACAGAAATAAAATATATACAGTATATACAGTATATATATATATGAGCTTTAATTTTCCTAATATTGTTCATGGCGTGTGACTTGAGGTCAGAGGGAGACTATCTTTAGGCCGTCCTGCCGTCCTGCCGTCTCTCGGGTATCACTGTGTGCTTGGACACGGGCAGGACTGCGGTAGTAAACATGTCTAATCTTGGCAGGAGCTGCGGTGCTGTAAATAACGCTGGAAGCAGAGTCCTCGCTCAACCAACCGCCTCCCCAGAAACTCAGAACTACTGGAGATAACAGCGTGCAGACAGTGTGGAGAAGGTGTGAGGACGAACAGGACGAAGAAGAGGAAGAGGAAGAGGAGGGGAGCAGAAGGACCATGGCTCTGCTGAGGATCGGACTTCAGCTCCAGCTCCTGCTCTACTCTGTCTCAGGCTTCTCGACTACTGAGATCCATAACCAGATCCCGTTTCCTACAGGTAAGGGCCTGTGTGTGTGTGTGTGTGTGTGTGTGTGTGTGTGTGTGTGTGTGTGTGTGTACAGAACTGCTGTACCACACGACACCAGAGTCTGATGTATTTTAATTTAAATGCTCATGAATATTAAATAACGCTGGTTAATCCTCAGCCTTCACAGTGATCAGAGATCGGCTGTCGGGAAAAACAATGATCAGTGGTTAATTGTTAGTAAAGTATTGATCATTAATTGGCTGTAATGGAGCGAGCCGTGATCAGAGAGTGAATGATGTAATTTGAGCAACAGTAGTGACTAGTGACGTATTGTTAGGAATAGTAGTGATCAATGATCGATCTTCAGGAGCAACACTGATCAGTAATTGATTGTTTGGAAGAGCAGTGATCAGTAATTGGCTTTTGGAAACAATAGTGAATAATAATTAGCTGTTAGTCATAATCGTGATCAGAAGGAACAACACTGATGGTCGAGTAATAGTCGAGGAGAATTCTGATCAGTGCTTAACTGTAATGTGCGACACAACGATGATTAGTGATGGATCTTTGTGAAGCCTCATGATCATGGATGAACGTTGATCAGTAATTGATTGTTCGAAAAAAAAAAGTATGAATTATTGAAGCTTGATTGTTATGAGCAGTAACATCTTCACTACACTGAGTGTCAGAGTCACAGGGCTTTTCGACAGGAAATTTCACAATGGTGTGTGCGTGTGTGTGTGTGTGTATGTTGCATGCATCCCTTTGCATGTGTCAAAACCCATTTTCTAACTGAGATGTACAAAGCCTTTAGAAGTCTTCAGGGCTCTCCAGCTGTGAAGGTTCTACCTGGAAGGTTCTCTCCTACTGCGGCTCGTCTCCTAATTACGGAGCAGAACCTTAAAAACATTCTCACCTTTTAGCAATATTGTTTTCTGTATAATTCTGTTTAACTTAAAGCAGACATCTTCTGTACAATTAGAGAGAACTTTCTTTCATTCCCAGAAGGCGTGTTGAAGCCACCTGACCCTCCTGTAGGTCTGAGATCTCAGACCTGGTGTAGAAACTGCGCCCTCATTGTCTTCTTATGAATTCTAAGCATGTCTCCAGTTACACCTTTCCCTCGTGTGCTGTAATCTCTGCTTATTGTTCTAACTGATGGTCACAGTGCTGGCTCCAGTAGAGGTCCTGAGTAGATTTGACCCCTGTTGCCTCCAGAGTCCCCCGCCGCCACCCCTGTTCCCCCCCCCACCCAGTGCCTGGAGAAGAGCTCGGGTGAGTGCTTCATCACCACATCTGTGTACATTTTATGAAAAATCTATAAAATGTATAAATTAAACACAAATTAAAGGCTGGGTGACGTGGCGAGAATATCGATTATAATTATATTTATATTAGATTATATTTCATCTGATGCTGAGACGAGGTTTTAATGCTGCTGTGATCTTTGAGTAACAGCTGATGATGAGAGTAGAGGTGAACTTAAATGCTTACATCTACGTTATAATATCTTTAATTAAGGTGTTTCCAGAATACGTGGAGAGAAAACGAGGGAGAGAAGAAGATGAAGACGATGTGATACAGCATTGTCTCGCTGGACCTCCTGGACCTCCTGGACCGCCGGTACGAACAGAGACAATGAGAGACATCCAGCTGGAAGTCATAACGCATTATTTATTTTAAAATAAACTCATCACGACAAAGAAAAATAAAAGAGAACACCTGCTGAACCCAGAATTCCTAATCAGGAGCTTGGGAAGGTCAGAGGTCAGGAGGTTGGGCTAACTCCGGGTCAGGAGAGACCAGAGCCGCGCCTCGTACCTGTACACCAGTTATACACCGTATACACACATTAGTATTTACACACCTGCCCACCTGATGCACCTGTAACACTGACTCTACGGGTCACTGGCTAGCTCGATGCTAACAGAAGCTGCGTGCAGAGGCGGCCATGTTTTCTCCCCACTTGATAGCTTGAACACACAGGGTGTAATAATGAGATCATTCAGATTCGGAGGTAAGTGGAAGGCAGAATTGTAGCGCCACATTTAGTTATCCTCTTTATTTTAGGGCCAGAGCGGCAGTCCAGGAGTGCAGGGTCCCAAGGGAGATAAGGTAAGTCTGGTCTCATAACTAGAACAGATTAATAGTATATTATTTGTTTTAAACTTGACATAAAATGCCTCTTCTGTTGTTTACTCTGTAGGGAGATATCGGCCGGCCAGGCTCGAAGGTAAGACCAGAGTCTCCCAGCATGGTGTTCCCAACAAGCCAAAGTAAGATGAGAGAGGAGACATCTTTCACACACACACACACACACACACACCCACACACACATGGTCACAGTGTTATAGTAAACAGTACACACATGGATGTTGATTATATTACAGGACATGAGAGACGATTACCCACAATCCCACAGTGAGAGAGAGAAGAACCATTGGCTCAGTTGAGATCATGTGACGCTCGGCAGATAAAGCGCACGCGTGCTTCTCGTATATCAAGACCTCGCTTGTTTATTACATTTATTAAATTTATTTAAACATTTTGCTCATCTTTCAAAACACTTATAGACCGAGGTACTCACGATCCAAGACGCCTCTGTGTTCCTGCTGGGAAACAAACAGCACTGGTGTGTTTATATCTGCACCGTGTTTCAGTGTTCCGCAGTGAGCGCTCGAGCGTTTATTAAGTGTGGTTTTGGTCCAACGTGCTGTAGACGGGCAATATCACTGAGTGCTGAGTCCAGACGTGGATCTGTCTACTGCACTGCAGAGACACTGAGCAATTTAATTACCCGGAACACTGAGAGAGAGAGAGAGAGAGAGAGAGAGAGAGAGAGAGATGACTTGGCATGCTCGGCGCTCTGCAGTGCCCACGTAGAGCTGCTTACTGTCTTTAAGTCTCAAAATATATATTTCTTTCTTTAATACGCATAATTATACATATTAATACGCATATATATTTCTTTCTTTAATACGCATAATACATTGAATACGAGCTGCTGTCGTACCTCAGGAAGAAATAAGAAAAAATAAGAATGAAATTAATTGATCGAGTCTCGAGAACGCTCTCTGTATGCAAAACTAAAATCCCTGACCGGGTTCATTAAACATATTAATCCAGTTTCCTCTTATAAATAACTCATGTGTTTAACATCATGTGTAAACTGAAATTAAGTGCCACACAGTATAAATCTGTGTGTGTTCCTGCAGGGTCGCCCTGGGCGGCCTGGTCTTCCTGGGAGGCCAGGGTCTGCAGGATGGCCCGGGCCCCAGGGACCAAAAGTGAGTTCTCTGATTTTTTTTGTATCTTACATGCTAACACTCTCCAGAATGCAGACGGTGCTCCGATTGCCACGCCCTGTCCACATCTCTATACTCTGTGATCAACAGGGGGAGAAGGGGGAACCCAGCCTGACAGGAAGTCCTGGGATGAGTGGACCGGCGGGACCCAAGGTGAGGGTTAAATATGAACCGGTTTCCAGCAGTCAGAATTGTGAAGCTTCTCCTCGTACATGATCGCTCCGAGTTTGCACGAGCAGCTCCGCCTGAGCTCTTAGTGGTTTAACTGGGAGAATGTTAGCAGTAATTTGTTCATGTGGCCAGTTTCTATCATTTCTACCAGTAGATGCTTTGATGGATAATTTCTAATTTCATTCATGAAGATTTCATTAAGAACCATGAACCATAGATATACAGAGGATATTAAAGTTTAAACACCTCTGTTAAAATAGGAGAACAACGTGATTGCATAACTTTGCACACCCCTTTATAATAGGCCATGTGACTGTGCTCAGGATGAACGTAATTACTCATTAAAGGAATTCTGATTAACTCCAAATAAAGATGTTCCTCTATGAAGTTCTGCACATTTTTGTGTATGGGATCCCCGTGCAGGAGAACGGTAAAAGCATTAGACACTGTGAAATGGTGGAAGAAGAAGGAGGATTGTCAAGAACGGCACGTTCCTCCAAAAGGAAGCTGTTGAGGGTGCAGCATTAAAGCATCTGCAGGAACCTCCGGAGAGTACTGTTCATGTGCTGGGTGATGGGGCAGGGGACTGAAGCTCTTTTCCACAAAACTTCATTAAACTACACTAAACGCTAAAGCCCCCAGAACTCACCTTCCAAAGCTCAAATCCAAGTCAGCTGTTTGAGGAGAGCCGTGTGCAGGACATCTGTGTTCTCATACTCATTTATCTAATTTCATTTGATTCTGTAAAGCTCCTTTACATTCATTCATTCATCTTCTATACCACTTTATCCTGTATTTAGGGTCCCGGGGACCTGGAGCCTATCCCAGGAGTCTCAGGGCACGAGGCAGGGTACACCCTGGACAGCCAATCCATCGCAGAGCACACACACACACACACACACACACACACACTCATTCACACACTATGGTCAATTTGGGAATGCCAATTAGCCTAACCTGCATATCTTTGGACTGTGGGAGGAAACCGGAGTACCCGGAGGAAACCCACCAAGCACGGGGAGAACATGCAAACTCCATGCACACAGAGACGGGAATCGAGCCTGGCCGGGGAATCGAACCCAGACCCTGGAGGTGCAAGGCGACAGTGCTAACCACTACACCACCGCGCCGCCAAGCTCCTTTTCAACCATGACTATTGTTACCAGTGCTATATAAATAAAGTCAAACTGAATCGCGACTCTTACTCCATAACACTGGGTGCTGTATCACAAGCAAAGGAGCTTTAACACGGCATTGGTCAAGGGGTGTGTATACTTATGCAAACAGGTTACTATTTCACAGAGGTGGAAAGAGTAATAAAATGTTGTACTTAAGTAAAAGTGCTGTTACTTTAATGAACTTTTACTGAAGTACAAGTAAAGTTACCCTTATAAACATCTACTCAAGTAAAAGTAAAAAGTAGCTCATTAAAGATTTACTCAGAGTAAAAGTTACTGAGTTGGGGGGGGGGGACACACACTTACATAATAAATCTGTTCCCTTTGTTGTGCTTGAAATCAAAGTGGTGGCGTAAATATGACCAGGGGTTTGATCATAAGAGTTTGTTGGCGTTTCACTTCCAGCTGTGTCTGTATCACCGACATCTGTTTTGTCTCCATCGTTCTTGTGAATTTAACGCGTTTGTTCTCCATCAGTCATCAGTGCAGTGGTTTCTGAGGTGCAATTTTTTTTCCTTCCTCGTTGTATTATTTGTATTATTTTTCATTTTCATTCATTTATTTTTTCCTCAGTAGTGAATATGATTTATAATGTAGTGAAGTACAAAACTTTAAACAAAACATACTGAAGTAAAAGTAAAATTACAGATTTTAAAAACTACTTTAAAAAGTAGAAGTACACAAAAAAATTTACTCAGTTACAGTAACGCGAGTAAATATAATGTATTACTTTCCACTTCTGCTATTTCACATTCAAGTTTTTAAAAGATCTGACATGAGATTTATCTTAACAATGCAGAACACTGGGATTTTTCCCAAGGCGTGTAAACTTTTTAGCTCGACATACACCTGAGTGAGAATCCCCTTGGCCGACACCTGTACACCCCTCTCTCTCTCTCTCTCTCTCTCTCTTCACACAGGGTCTGCGGGGATTTAAAGGAGAGAAGGTTTGTTTTTCAGACAGAAATGAATGGATCTTTAGGAACATTGACTGTGTGTCTGGCACATGATTCATTTGTCTCAGAGATCAGATGTGTTTCTTAGGGTTCACACGGGGAACCAGGAGCTCCAGGTCCAAAGGGAGACAAGGTGAGAAATCATACTTAATACTGTAGCGTTTTTCACCGCCGGAAAGGATGTTGGAGAGACGAGTGAGCTTGCTGGCTGCCCAATGCAATGGCTGTATAGCACACCACACAGCACTGTATAGCATAAGCAGCACATTCACTGTCACAGCACACACAGCGAAAGCACATACGCACATACATCCATGTCAAGTACACATACATGCACACATGGCCCAACATGGCCGAAGCCACCAACCCGACCAAACGTCCCAACCATGGTGAACACACAGCGAACCTCCCGCAAAGCATGACGGTCGTCAGCCGCCACCCCGCCTACGCCACAATACTTTAAATGTCATGTTACAGAAGAGATTTGGTGAGAAAATGAGATCGGTGTGTGTGTGTGTGTGTGTGTGTGTGTGTGTGTGTAGGGTGTGAGCGGACACGTTGGCATGTTGGGACCGAAGGTAAGAACTGGAGAATTTCTTTTACATTTACAGTATGTATATGTAATGTTATTGTTATGTGTGTACGTGTGTGTGTGTGTGTGCGTGTGTGTGTGTGTGTGTGGATATCTGATATCACTCATTTTGTGTATTTCTTTCTGTACCTCTGTTTGTTTGTGTGTCTCAGGGGGAAATGGGACTGAAGGGAGAGGCTGGTGTGACCGGGGCGCGAGGTTCTTCAGGACGACCTGGGAAAAGAGGGAAGCAGGTGAACCCAGACACGTCCACACATAATCATCATACACTTAATCATACACATCATCATACACATCATTATACACTTAATAATACACATCAACATACACATCATCATACACATAATCATACACATCATCGTACACACAAAATCATACATATCATCATACACATCATCATATATATCATCATACACATCATCATACACCCAATTGAACACTTAATCATACACTTAATCATACACATCATCATACACTTAATCACACACATCATCATACACATAAGTATATACATCATCATACACATCATCGTACACATCATCATACACATCATCATCATGCACATAATCATACACCCAATCGAACACATAATCGTACACATCATTGTACACATAATCATACACATCATCATACACATCAACATACACATCATCATAAGCATCATACACATCACCATACACGTCATCATACACATAAAATACACCTAATCATACACATCATCATAAACATAATCATGCACATAATTGTACACATAATCATACACATCATCATACACATCAACATACATATCATCATACACATCATATACATCATCATACACGTCATCATACGCATAAAATACACAGAAACATACACATCATCATAAACATAATAATGCACATAATTGTACACATAATCATACACATAATCGTACACATAATTGTACACATAATTGTACACATTATCATACACCTAATCATACACATCATCATAAACATAATCATGCACATAATTGTACACATAATCATACACATCATCATACTCATCAACATACACATCATCATAAACATCATACACGTCATCATACAAGTCAATCTACACATAAAATACACACAATCATACACATCATCATAAATATAATCATGCACATAATTGTACACATAATCATACACATTATCATACACATCATCATACACATAATCAGATCCCCAGAACCTGGAAATTCCCTGAAGAGTTTGTCCTTGTCACGAACTAACCTGAGATGACCAGAAGATGTAGCTTAGCGGTTAGCTCTTTGTTGCATGAATGGTAAACCCAAACGTGGAAGAACACGAATAGGCAGGATAATCACGCTATTTGTTCTAAGGACTCTCATGAAAGGAGAGCAAGGGAAAGACACAATCTAACCCGCGTCCTATAAACACACACTCAATCAGAAAGCAATACCAAGATAGTGAGTACTCACGGTTTGGTGAACGATTCCGAAACGACATCGAGCGAACTCAATGACTGAGCGATATGCTATGGTCTGTTTACTCCTTTTATGCTTCCTGGTTCACGACCGCTTTACTTCCGGGTCCTGGTGCCGGTCGTGGACTGAGTGTGCATGACTGTCCTTCATCTCCTTATTATTTAGTTACGTTCTTACTATTATTTAATCTCACAATCCACTTTAAATCCTCGCCACACACTCGGTGATGAAACATTTCCATCATAATTTTATTGAATTTAGATTCTTAAGTCATCTGAACATTTTTAAAGCTATTCAGGTTTACTGTATGTCAGTGGTTCTCAAACTTTTTCTGTCATTCCCCACTTAAGGGGGTGAGCGAATTTTCAAGCCCCACTTGTCAACAAAATAATAACGAAATCGGCCAAGTTTACTGTTTATTGAAATATCAATTCCTAAACCAATACGATCAAACACCACCAAGTTAAAAAAAAAGATAAAATACACGTGCAATTGTTATAAAAGGCTTACGTTGTCACTTATCTTTGCATAATTGACCCCATGTTTATTAGCTGCTCAGCAATCGTTTGTAGTTTTTTTGCACTGGCCAATTCTGTATGCAACTTTGAATGAAGCCATTTGTGCTTTGCTGTCCACTGATTCAGATTTTACCATGCGATTATCCTGCTGTCTGTATTCTGCCAGCTTTCTTTCAAAGACGTCCAGTGGTTTATTAACGTGACTGGAGTGTGATGTCTCTAAGCGTCTTCCTAATTTGTTGGGTCTCATGCGGTCTGCTGCCAGCAGTTTAAGACACAACACACACACGGGTCTCTCTTCTGCCCCCACCATCCCACCATGAATCCAAGCTGAAGATAGGCTTCATTAGGGGTGGGCGAGATAACCAACATCTTCTAACACAGGAGAAGCAATTTTCTACCTCAATAAGAATATATATATCACAAATCACAATATAGCAATTTGTATCTGAAAATGCATAAATAAAAATGAAAACACAAAGAAACTGTTTTACATAATGTAATTTTTTAATGTAATTTTATTTAAACTGTGAATTGCTGAGGTTTGCTGCATTTTTTTACTTTGGCCATATTCGTATGGATGCTTGTATTTCAGATGATAGAAAAGGTTTGATGTGTTTCCACCACTTGTTAAAACAGTGCACTTGTGTACCTTCTAAATCACGTTCATCTCATTCGTATCACTTTTCTTCTACTCATTCTTGGTTTCGTCACATGTAAGTAAACTCACTGCTGCTGCACCGTCTTCTTCCATTGTCGAAGTGTATGTGAAGCCAAACACATCAAAAGTGGGACGAAACCGCGGCACCCAATTGAACCGAATATCTGCGCAAATACAGCGCAGCGTGACTATCTGGATAGCGCAGTGATGATCTGGTTTATTTGCGCAGCCCGGTGGATCGCGCAGCGCCGCTCGAATCACAAACATGCGCGATTCACTGTGTTTTATTTAAAAACAATTTATTTAAAATGTCAGGACTGTTTAGTATTGTTTTCCGCCTTGCCATGCCTGGATTGTACGTGCGCATCCCAGCGGGGTAAAATATATTTTGATGGTCGGCGCGGTTTATTTCTGTCAGAGTCGCGCAGCGCTGCCCAGTGGCTCGCGCAGGTTTGTGATTCGAGCAGCTGCTCAAGTTTGTCCGACGTTAAACCGTTATTGTTCCACTATGGTTCCACTTTTTCTCCCGGCCCACAACTGATGTTATTTTAAATTTACTTGTATTAATGATACATTTATTTGTGTGTGATTGTTTAGTTTTGAGAGTACACTCTTCATTATCAATAAAGAAAAGCATGAATTAGAATAGGTACTTTCCTGTTATTTTCCACTAATTTCCTCCCGTTCATTGCGCCCCACCTGTCATGTCTGTATTCCCCACTAGTGGGGCGCGCCCCACACTTTGAGAACCACTGCTGTATGTAATGGTAATACAGTGGGAGACACAGTGTTAATACAGAGGGAGAGTTGTTATATTGTTCCACTACTCTATTAAAACTCACTATTTGTGAGTACACAAGGTGGAGCGAGGGGTAGCATGGATATAATTCCCTCCAAATATCCACAGTTCCTCTGCCACAAGTGTACTGTGCTGTTCGGTCATTGGTCACAGCCAGGACCCGGGCCTTTACATCATAACCTCCTGCACTGATCTGGAGGCAGATATATCTGTTCTCATAGAAATGTTTCTGTCTGGCTGATCCTTTCTCCTGTGGCTCATCATAAACCTTCTCTCCTCCTCATCAGCCCTGTATATTCTCATTCCCCAACCGATTGGCTTCTGTCATTTCTGTCGTAATAGCCTTGACCTGCTGCTTAGATGTACAGTCAGGTCCATAACTGTGTAGACACTGACAGAGTCATTGATATTGTAGTAAAAGATTAGTAGATAAAATTAATGTAAGTGTAGATGTCCTGCTTTAATATGAGAGACTGTACTTCGATAAACATGAGCTGACACGCACACACACACACACACACACACACACACACACACACACACACACACACACACACACACACACACACAGTGTGACCGTGACCTTAGAGTGTTTTAGCCTGGAGCTGAGTGTAAGTTCCTGTTCGGTTTCTATTAAGTTTCTATTAGGTTCCTGGCCTGCAGTAAGCTTTAACACTGGAGAGATCATATTGAAGGATCTTCAGGATTAACAGGTTGAACAGGTCACTCTGTGTTTGTTTCAAACAGGGATCTAAAGGAGAGACTGGACGAGTAGGACCAATGGGACCACCTGGCCCTCTGGGACCCAACGGACATCCAGGACCGCCAGGAGTTCCTGCCTCAGGTGAACAAAAATAAGTCGTTTCCATAAAGTTCCAAAACTAGCACTGTGTTCAGACTTGAAGTATGTACAGTATTGTGAGAATGTTTGATAATAAACAAACAAAAAAACACTACGTCCTGACAGTGATGGACCTGTGATGGACCTCTATAACGTTTATATATAATAATTGTATAATATAAATAATAGATAATACTAATATAAATATAATAAATGATTTTTTGTCCACCAAAATTCCCTCTAACTAGGTTCAGTGAGCGGCAGAAGTGTACACACACACACACACACACACACACACACACACACTTAGAAATCCTATAGAACTTGAAGCACAAGGTTTAATTTATATCAGGTTCCACAGGATATAGATGACACACACCTAATGTCCGGTTAGATGGACTTCAGCAGGTCTCACACAAGCTTCTGTCAGACATCTGATCTCTCTTCTCAGCAGAACTGTAGTGTTGGTAGTGACTTTTAAGCAGAATACAAACAAAGTCTGTGTGTGTGTGTGTGTGTGTGTGTGTGTGTGTGTGTGTGTGTGTGTGTGTGTGTGTGTGTGTGTGCTGAATGCAGTGTGTTCTTGTGCTCCTCCTGACTGTGGTCCTGTGTTTGGGGTTACAGTGCTGTACGTGGGGGGAGAGAAGGGGGACACGGGGGTGCCAGGTCTTCCTGGACAGTGTGACTGCAGCTCGTTTGACTCCAATGGTGCTGGCAGCGCATCACTGCAGCGCAGAGACAAATTCACCAAGGTTTCAGCGGTGAGTTTACACACACACACACACACACACACACACACACACACACACACACATACACACACACACACACACACACACACACATGAGGTTGAGCCTATTAAAAAAAAAAGACACATACTCAGTGTCAGGAACTAACCCGGGATGACCAGAAAGGCGATAGCTTTAGCAGTTAGCCCTGTAGCGTGAATGGTAAACCCAAACGCGGATGGACACAAGCGGGCAGGATAATCACGCGATTTACTATAAGGACTCTCACAGTGAATGAGCAAAGGAAAGACACAATCTAACCCTAGTCCTATAAACACACACTCAGTCTGAAAGTAAAGCCAAGAAAGTGAGTACTCACATGAACGGGAACGATTCCGAAATTGCATGGGCAAAACTCAATGACAGAGCGATGTGCGGCGCCATTTTGTTTCCTTTTATGCTTTCAGGTTCGCGACCGTCTTACTTCCGGGTCCTAGTGCCGGTCGCGGCTGAGTGCGCATGACACTCAGGATTATTACAACAACCACTCCTGAGAACCATACCTAAATATAGCACTATAGCACCCTGAGGTGCACTTACTTTTGGCTGTTTAGTGTATGCTCAGTATACACTATAAATGCTATAGTTTCTTCTGTTTGAAGGACGTGTTTCTCTCTGCAGATCTTTGTGGTGAACGCTGACAAGGAGCTCGGTGACCTGGACACAGATAACACGCTCGCTTTCTCTAAACAGCAGAGGGCGCTGTACTTCCGAGACACGGACGGATGGCAGCCGATTCAGGTACCGAACTTCACCTTCACAGGTTTCAGATATCATCAGACGGAACAAATCCCAAAGCGAGGTCTTTAACCGAAGCCGACAGTGTGATGCCACTTGTTTGTCATAAACACTACTAGTTAAACATCTGGACACACCTTCTTCTATTTCAGTGGATTTCCTCGATGTTTATTTATTTTTTATTTTGTTTTGACAAAATAACACACATGGAATGATGTAATGAAATAAAGAGCAACATTCCCCATTATTACCCTGAGGTCAGCACACCTGGACCTGTCCTACAGGTGGCGCTCTCTGAACTATTCATACAGTTCCATCAAGTTTGATTAGAAATAATAATGCTGGTGGATGACAGAGATACACGCTGCTCAGTGACAATGTAGCTTTGTGTTTAATTTAATGTGAAGTTAACTCTTGTATTTGAAGTTAGTTTATAGTGTTTAAATGCTGCACTCAATTAATTAAATTAATGTTATAAGGACTCATTATAATTACTCATTAAATGTTTTAAATGTTTACATTTGTAACACAATTGGGGAAATATAATATAGAATTAGGATATTTATAAAATCGTGATACTTCACGATAGAATCATAACGTTAATGGAATCGTCAGTGTCAGTGTTGGAGGACGTTTACATTTTAACGTAACTAATTACATTACAGAATTACTGCCTTTAAAAAGTAATCAGTTACATTACAGCGTTACTTTCTGATAAAAGTAACTAGTTTGAGTACTTTTCCGTTGCAGAAAATTAAAACTCCTTTGTGATTCCTCATGTATGTTGTTTTAGTCAAGACTTTTATAATTATTCTACCGTCATCACTCAGACAAGTTTGGCCCATAATCTGTTAACTACTAATACCCCTACCTCACCTACTAATACCCCTCTCACCTACTAATACCCCTATCTCACCTACTACCTATCTCACCTACTAATACCACTCTCTCACCTAATAATACCCCTCTCTCACCTACTAATACCTCTATCTCACCTACTAATACCCCTCTCTCACCTACTACCTATCTCACCTACTAATACCCCTCTCTCACCTACTAATACCTCTATCTCACCTACTAATACCCCTCTCTCACCTACTAACACCCCTCTCTCACCTACTACCTATCTCACCTACTAATACCTCTATCTCACCTACTAACACCCCTATCTCACCTACTACCTATCTCACCTACTAATACCCCTCTCTCACCTACTAATACCTCTATCTCACCTACTAACACCCCTCTCTCACCTACTAACACCCCTCTCTCACCTACTAATACCCCTATCACACCTACTAACACCCCTATCTCACCTACTAATATCCCTATCTCACCTACTACCTATCTCGCCTACTAATACCCCCTATCTCACATATTAATACCCCTATCTCACCTACTACCTATCTCACCTACTAATACCCTATCTCACATACTAATACCCCTCTCTCACCTACTAATACCCCTCTCTCACCTACTAATACCTCTATCTCACCTACTAATACCCCTCTCTCACCTACTAATACCCCTCTCTCTCCTACTAATACCCCTACTCACCTACTAATACCCCTCTCTCACCTACTAATACCTCTATCTCACCTACTAATACCCCTATCTCACATACTAATACCCCTCTCTCACCTACTAATACCCCTATCTCACCTACTAATACCCCCATCTCACCTACTAATACCCCTATCTCCCCTACTAATACCCCCTTTCTCACCTACTAATACCCCCATCTCACCTACTAATACCCCCATCTCACCTACTAATACCCCTATCTCCCCTACTAATACCCCCTATCTCACCTACTAATACCCCTATCTCACCTACTAATACCCCCATCTCACCTACTAATACCCCCATCTCACCTACTAATACCCCTATCTCCCCTACTAATACCCCCTTTCTCACCTACTAATACCCCTATCTCACCTACTAATACCCCTACCTCACCTACTAATACCCCCTTTCTCACCTACTAATACCCCTATCTCACCTACTAATACCCCTACCTCACCTACTAATACCCCTATCTCACCTACTATCTCACGGGGTATCGGGGGTGGGGCTTGTAAGACAACTTTCACACACACACACACACACACACACACACACACACACACACACACACACACACACACAATAACGGATTACACTTCACTGCTGTCTGGCTCATTGTCTGAATAACGGATTACATTTTTGAAAATATAACTAAATAACTGAGTAGTTAAATGGTGGACCTAACAGGTTAGATTACTCGTTACATCAAAAAAGTAATCCGAGTCCTCTAACGCATTTTACCCAACACTGCTCGTTATAATATGGTATCGGGAGGTGACTACAGATTCTCATCGCTATCAGAATCTCGATAGTTAAACTGAAAAACTGAGCCATATCAGAGACGTCACTCAAACTGTTTGCAGGAGAAGATCTCACACATGTGGAAAATATTAATAATAAATAAAGAACATTTAAATTAGACGAAGGTGTGTCCTTTGATTGGAGGTGTATGAGTGTAGTAAAGTTAATTATAACCCCACCATTTCCCCCCACCCTCCCATAATTCCCCCCTCCCCCAGCTTCTCCCACTGTCCATGACGCACAGGAAGAAGAGAGCAGTGTGGAGGTGTGGGGACGGAGAGGTGCAACCGCTAAACGGAGAGGAGTGTGACGACGGAAACAGAGTGGTGACAGATGGATGTGTGGGTGGGTCAAGTGTTACCTATAGAGTTATCTATATAGTTATAGAGTTATAGAGATATAGAGATACAGAGATACAGAGATATCCGTAGAGTTATAGAGGAGTTATAGAGTTACAGAGATACAGAGATATCTATAGAGTTGTAGAGTTAGTGTTAGATATAGAGTTGTAGTTAGATATAGTGTTATAGAGTTATCTATAGAGTTATAGAGTTCTCTGTAGAGTTATAGAGTTAGCTATAGAGTTATAGTTATCTAGTTATAGAGTTATCTGTAGAGTTATAGAGTTATCTATAGAGTTATAGAGTTCTCTGTAGAGTTATAGAGTTATCTAGTTATAGAGTTCTCTGTAGAGTTATAGAGTTATCTATAGAGTTATAGAGTTATCTATAGAGTTATAGAGTTATCTAGTTATAGAATTCTCTGTAGAGTTATAGAGTTATCTAGTTATAGAGTTCTCTGTAGAGTTATAGAGTTATCTAGTTATAGAGTTCTCTGTAGAGTTATAGAGTTATCTAGTTATAGAGTTCTCTGTAGAGTTATAGAGTTATCTAGTTATAGAGTTCTCTGTAGAGTTATAGAGTTATCTATAGAGTTATAGAGTTATCTAGTTATAGAGTTATCTGTAGAGTTATAGAGTTATAGAGTTATCTGTAGAGTTTTAGAGTTCTCTGTAGAGTTATAGAGTTATCTGTAGAGTTATAGAGTTATCTGTAGAGTTAAGGAGTTATCTGTAGAGTTACAGAGTTATCTCTAGAGTTAAGGAGTTATCTGTAGAGTTACAGAGTTATCTGTAGAGTTAAGGAGTTATCTGTAGGGGTATAGAGTTATCTGTAGAGTTAAGGAGTTATCTGTAGAGTCATATAGTTATCTGTAGAGTTATAGAGTTATTTATAGAGTTACAGAGTTATCTGTAGAGTTATAGAGTTATCTATAGAGTTATAGAGTTATAGATTTATCTGTAGAGTTATAGAGTTATCTATAGAGTTACAGAGTTATCTGTAGAGTTATAGAGTTATCTGTAGAGTTAAGGAGTTATCTGTAGAGTTACTGAGTTATCTGTAGAGTTAAGGAGTTATCTGTAGAGTTATAGAGTTATCTGTAGAGTTATAGAGTTATCTATAGAGTTACAGAGTTATCTGTAGAGTTATAGAGTTATCTGTAGAGTTAAGGAGTTATCTGTAGAGTTATAGAGTTATCTGTAGAGTTAAGGAGTTATCTGTAGAGTTACAGAGTTATCTGTAGAGTTACAGAGTTATCTGTAGAGTTAAGGAGTTATCTGTAGAGTTATAGAGTTATCTGTAGAGTTAAGGAGTTATCTGTAGAGTTACAGAGTTATCTGTAGAGTTATAGAGTTATCTGTAGAGTTACAGTGTTATCTGTAGAGTTAAGGAGTTATCTGTAGAGTTATAGAGTTATCTGTTGAGTTATAGACTTATAGAGTTGTAGAGTTATCTGTAGAGTTATAGAGTTACAGAGTTATCTTTAGAGTTAAGGAGTTATCTGTAGAGTTATAGAGTTATCTGTAGAGTTAAGGAGTTATCTGTAGAGTTATAGTTATCTGTGGAGTTAAGGAGTTATCTG
Organism: Channallabes apus; assembly: GCA_030522415.1. Classification (NCBI taxonomy): domain Eukaryota; kingdom Metazoa; phylum Chordata; class Actinopteri; order Siluriformes; family Clariidae; genus Channallabes; species Channallabes apus. The sequence goes on from CM060127.1 coordinate 1,615,936, forward strand.
TAGAGTTATAGAGTTATCTGTAGAGTTATAGAGTTATCTGTAGAGTTAAGGAGTTATCTGTAGAGTTATAAAGTTATCTGTAGAGTCAAGGAGTTATCTGTAGAGTTATAGAGTTATCTGTAGAGTTAAGGAGTTATCTGTAGAGTTATAGAGTTATCTGTAGAGTTGTAGAGTTATCTGTAGAGTTAAGGAGTTATCTGTAGAGTTATAGAGTTATCTGTAGAGTTACAGAGTTATAGAGTTATCTGTAGAGTTACAGAGTTATCTGTAGAGTTACAGAGTTATCTGTAGAGTTACAGAGTTATAGAGTTATCTGTAGAGTTACAGAGTTATCTGTAGAGTTAAGGAGTTATCTGTAGAGTTATAGAGTTATCTGTAGAGTCAAGGAGTTATCTGTAGATTTATAGAGTTATCTGTAGAGTTAAGGAGTTATCTGTAGAGTTATAGAGTTATCTGTAGAGTTGTAGAGTTATCTGTAGAGTTAAGGAGTTATCTGTAGAGTTATAGAGTTATCTGTAGAGTTACAGAGTTATAGAGTTATCTGTAGAGTTACAGAGTTATCTGTAGAGTTATAGAGTTATCTATAGAGTTATAGAGTTATAGAGTTATCTGTAGAGTTATAGAGTTATCTATAGAGTTACAGTTATCTGTAGAGCTATAGAATTATCTATAGAGTTATAGAGTTATAAAGTTATCTGTAGAGTTCTAGAGTTGAATGTGTAATGAGACAGAGAGCTGATCGAACTCGTCATGGCTCCTGCAGGCTGTAGAAGGGCTCACTGTGGAGACGGGTTCCGCCACATCGGCACTGAGGAGTGTGACGGGAAGGACTTCGGCTATCACACCTGCAAGACATACCTTCCAGGGTGTGTACCATTCCTACACACACACATACACACACACACACACACACACACACACACACACACACACACACACACACAGAACTGCAAACCATAAACGTTTAAAATATCTTTTTTATTATTTATCTACAGTATGAGTATTTGATGCTGTTTCACACTCAGGATGGTCACTAAGGTTAAAGTCTCGAACACCAGTGTTTAGTGAAAAGTGTTTCACTCTTTAATACATTACCAGTCTAAAGTTTGTACACCCCTTCTAACTCCATGTTCGTTCCTGATGTTTATTTGCTTCTACACTGTAAAACACCACTGAAGGCGTCAAAAACACACAATAATCTCCTTTGAACAGTTGATATTGAGATGTTTATCTGCTACTTCTGCTCTGTGAAGCTTCATAACGCCTCTAATCTGAGGTGCTGGTTGTTAATTGGTGATTTCTGAGGCTGGTGACTCTAAATGAACGTCTCCTCTGCAGCAGAGCTCAGTTCTGGTCTTGTTGTCCTGGGAAGGTCTTCATGAGGGACAGTTTCATCATCATGGAGCTCGATGGGTTTTACAAAACACACTCGACACGATACTGTTCTTGTAGGAACCGTTCCAGAGCAGCTGAGCTTCAGGTCTTAAAATAACAACCGACTGTTACTGTTACATAATTACATAATACCAAAAAAATAAATAAATAAATAAATAAATCCAGCTTTGTTCTAGAATTTAGAAAATAAATCACACACTTGTGTTTAGACTTTCGACTGGTGCTGTACGTAGTTCTCCATTTTGTTCCATTTTGGGCTGTGCACACACGGCTCTCGTCGCTCACTGCCTGCACAGAACCCTGTCCTACTTTTACCTCTTTGTAATGCGACGTTAAGGAAAAGTGAAAACACGTACAGGTTGGGATTTGTTCGCTTTTCATGCAGTGCTGGAGAAAGAGCCGTGTTCTCCTCAGCACCACGCTCACGATCCGGTGTTTCCGTTATCCCTCCCCTCACGCATGCTTTCTGTCTGTACAGGACATACGGACAGCTCAGGTGCACCGAGTCCTGCATCATCGACTCCACCGGCTGCAAGCACGTCACCTGAGCTCCTGACACACACCTGCATGCACGAGCGCACGTACGTACGGGTCGAAAGTGTCGAGCTCTCGGCATCACTGGCTCAGTGCGGAGAGAGGGTTAATAAAGGTCATGACTCTATTTATTACATGTAATAATATTTATTGATGTCCTCATTTCATTTAGGAGCGTTAGGAGTGTGTGTGTGTGTGTAGCTGAACGCAGCAGAATGTTACATTTCTGCAGTCACACTGTTCCTCAGATGAGGGATACTGATGTCATGAAAAGCTTCATGTGCAAAGATTCCATTTCTAATATAGTGTAGTGAAGTGGAAACTTGGATATAGGAGTCCAGAATTACATCATCAAATAAAATTACAAGCAATTATCATTAAAAAAAAAAACATCCTCGATCCTTTGATGTGTGAATTTCGACTACTGATTAAGATTAAATACATTTTTACCACTGAATGTATTTTATTTGCCATAACTGCTCTGTGTGTGTGTGTGTGTGTGTGTGTGTGTGTGTGTGTACTAAGAAATAGTCCATCTGTATTCTTCACTTGTCTATTATTTTTATTAAATTGCAAGTACAATAAAATGTGATTCAGTAGATTCATTGAAGTTAAATATTATTTATTTGATTAGGCCTAATTGTGAAATTGTGAAACTTCTCTCAGGGTCCAGGAGGTGGCACTGTTTCTCAGAGTGTCTCGCTTGAACGTGCTTATATAGTACACTCACTGGCCACTTCATTAGGTACACCTGTCTAATCAGCCAATCACACGGCAGCAGCTCACTGCATTTACAGACGCAGATCAGGATGAAGGTCAAACCGAGCAACAGGACGGAGAAGGAAGCTGATTTTAGTGCCCTTGCTGTGATTAAGTGGAGTGAGGTTGTTGGTAACCGACGATTTTTTCCCAAACTGCTGATCACACACATCTCTAGGTTTTACAGAGAACAGTGTGAAAAAGAAAATCCCCAGTGAGCGCAGTTCTCTGGGTGAAAACGCCTTGAGGGCTGCTGAAGAGCATCTTTGAACATGGAACATGTGGAACCTTGGAGCTACAGGTCACATGGTGTCACCAACATCAGACCCCAGAAGATCGGATGAACCTCGCCTGGTCTGATGAGTCTCGGTTGTGTGAGGGAGATACTGGTTCCTGCCACACTTTGGGCCACTTAGTACTGACTGAGCGTGGTTTAAACACCACAGGATGTCTGAGTATTGTGGACGTGGAGCCGACCAATCTGCAGCCCAGTACTACCAAGGTGTACCTAATGAAGTGGCCACTGAGTGTATATATACAGTACAAATCTATATTAATAATCATCATGCTGTCCCAGAACAAAAACAAGTGGAAAAACACAGACTCTATATTCAGAGAATGAAATGATATGAAGACGTGTCATGCAGTAGCGCAGTGCGGAGCGGTCTGGCTCCCGGTGCCCGAGACTGCATGAGATCACAGCCCGAGTGAGTAACGTCAGCGCGGCAGTGGTTTGTGTAAAGTGACACTGCAGAAGGTAACTTCATCTTCTTCACCCTCTGTTTTATTCTTACAGTGTTTTATTAAAGCATTCCTCGTCTCCTGGAGTCTCTATCAGACGGAGTGAAAGTGTGAAGCGGTGTTATTAAGCAGGGTTACTTATGAACTAAAGCCATGTATACTGGCTGCAGTGAAGCGTCACGGCTCTGTATCATGAACACACTCTGCAGTTTTTGGTTAACGGTGATGATGCTAAGCGGTCCTGAGGTTCTACTGGATTGTCTCCTGAGGTCTGGGCTGAAATGGTCGATGGGTCACATTGTTCCGTGCAGAAATCAGCTTCATGTGAAGTTGGATGTTTGTTCTCGTCATCAGCAAAGACGGAGATAAAGAGTTAATCCTGGACTGATGAAAGTCAGCACCAACTATCACAGGCTGCTGTTTCATCTCAGGTGGGTCCTCACGCCAGGAGCTTGTGAAGACACTGTAGGAAGGAAAGATCAGTTTCAGTATAAACTTCTTAAAGACATCTGCGCCTATCGGTATTTCCTACTAATGCATCATCCAGCATCTACGTACTGTATTCTGCTGAGCCTCACAAGGAACTTCACAATTAGGTAGAAGAACACACACACACACACACACACACACACACACACACACACACACACACAGGGCTGGTGTTATACCTCTGTTCTCTTTGCTCGGGTAAGTTCTGGGAAACGGCCTGAACACCTCAGGAGGAGGCAGATCTTCAACTGGGTGGAACTGAAACTTCGATTCAAAGTCATCTAAAAAAGTAAAAAAGACAAGAAAGACTGCGGTGTTGAATAAGACATCATGAGTTCATCAGTCCACACACTACAGTGAAGCAGAAGGACGTCTGCTGCTGCTCCAGTTTGTTTCTGTGCAGTCGGAGATATTTCACTCTTATGTATATTAATATGGCTGATGTACCGAAGCTGTGCAGGTGGCCATTCCTCACTGCGAGGGGAGGGGCAGGGGGCAGGGGCGGGAGAGGAGGCGGCATTCTGCTGGACAGCTCGGTGGAAGGAGATCGAGCGGGTGGAGCAGGGGGAGGAGCCAATCTTCCAGCACCTGTCATTCAATCAGACAAGTCAAATCCAAAAGCTGTTTTAAATGTAAGTTGCAGTTGATCAATTAAGAGAAACCTAAAGACAGACAGGTTATAGATAATTATAAAAATAAAAGCAGTCTTGCTGAATACAGAATGAAAAAGAGATCTATAATGATTCGAGCACAAAATTACAGATAGAGATACAGAACTGATTTATCATGTTACCAGTTAGCAGGGTCACACCTACAGCTTTATTATCCTTTAATGTGTGAATAAAAGAAATGTGGAAAATCGATTCAGTGCTGTATCACGATTCTGTGTGGAGAATTTGACTCCAAAATAGATTTTTAAAAATAAAAAAAATATAAGTTTACAGTGGTACCTTATTTATAACCGAGCGAACTGAAGGCCTCCTACTGTAAGTCACACGTACATCCAGGAGCCGCTTGTTTACGTCACTGAGAAGCCGAGTGAAGCGAGTTTATATATTTTCTTGTGGATTATTTTGTATTTTGTGTGAGATTTAGTGAAGATATAGCACCATCCCGAAAATGTTATCAAGGACGGTAGCAAGAAGAAAAGGGAGCCACTTTCAGGTTTTTTTTTTTTTTTTTTTACAGTTTTGGTTTCTTATAAATGAAGGTTAAGTGAGGTTTAACCAGACGTGGGTAGAGTAGCCGAAAGAGTTACTTAAGTAAGAGTAGCTGTACTTCAAGTAAAAGTAAAAAAGTATTCGGGGAAAAGACACTCAAGTACTGAGTAACTAAGTAATTGTTTAATTATATATTTGTATATACACACTTTATGTACATGATGATGTGTGTGTCTGTTTTGGCAGATAGTGAGGACACAGCAGTGTGAAGCTGAAACATGTTTTGTATATGATACCAGGGATGCATAATTTTTTCGGAATGCATAAAAATGTACAACACGTGTGTTGGCGATTAATTCTGTACTGAAATATACTTAAATATTCAAAGACTGTTTATTATAACATTATATTTACAATTAAAGTTGACATATGATCACACAAACATATTCTATACTCAGTGGCGGTTTTAGGGTAGGATGAACTAGGCAGTCGCCCAGGGCAGCATTTTTTCAGGTCACGTGAGGGGCGGCACACGAACCAGGAGGAAAAGCCGGGAGGGAGTCTCGCCCGGGGAGCAATTAAGTGTAGAACCGCCACTGTCTATACGCACCGCAAGATTGTACACTAACCACAAGATCCCACTAGTAGCAGCACGGATTTACGTCGTTCCACAAAATTAGAGAAAGATGCTGAAACTTTTGTTTGCGCGTACGCGTAGGACGGATTCACGCGTAGGATGAATTTATATATTATAGAACACCAGCTGAAGATGTGGTCACCGCGGCTGATTGGTCAAACTGAGTCATGTGATTATTATTGCTGCATCTGATTGGTGAAACAGTCATGTGCTCGATCCACCGGCTGCATTTCTCTGGCAAAAATAAAGAATATCTAATGTGTAGAATAAACAGTTAGAAAAGTAACGAGTCGAGTGTAGCTGAATGTAGCGGAGTAAGAGTAGTGTTTCTTCTTCGCAAACCTACTCAAGTAAAAGTAAAAAGTATGGTGCAGTAAAACTACTCATAGAAGTACATTTGTTTCCAAAAAGTTACTCAAGTAAAATTAACTGAGTAAATGTAACTCGTTACTACCCGCCTCTGTGTTTAATGTTAATTTATTTTACATTTTATGTCCTTTCTAAATGTTTTGATTGTTTTTAGATGCAAACATATGATTATAGTGTTGGAAATTTGTAATATTGGTGATATTATTGGGTGGCTGGAACATATTATTTGCATTTACATTATTTCCTATGGGACAATGTGTTTCACACTACAACATTCCACCTTAAGAACTCGCCTTCCGGACGGATTAAACTCGTATGTCGAGGTACCACTGTGTACACGTACGTTTGCATTCGAGGAGTTGCAGGTACTCTATAATCCTGCAGGTGGTGCTCTAATCTGTTCACCCAGCACAGGGTCCAGCGTACTGTAGTTGTAACGAATCTAAAATTGTTTAATATCGAATTGGGATATTTGTAAAATTGTGATACAGAATTACAATACAAATGGAATCGGCACCTGGGAATCGTGATAATATAGTTTTGGACAGTCCCTGGTGAGTCCCATGTCTAGTGAAAATGTTTTTTTGTTTTAGTCCTAAGGGCGTGGTTAATCCGACATGTGCTTCATCACCCAAGATGCTGATTTGCTTCTTAATTTGATAGAAATTCCTTATTATACTTTATCCAAAAATATGTTACATGTCTCAAACTGTCCTTCAGTGGGACGGTACCTGCACTCATAGGCACTGCAGGAGGCCTCCGGCTGGGGGCTGTGCAGGGGTAAGAGGGGGGCAGCGGAGGAACTGCGGGTCGGTACATGGTCACGGCGGGAGCTTTCGGCGGCGGGGGGAGTGGAGGAGGGGGAACAGACACAGGAAGACTAGGTATAAAAGAGGCGGGAAAATGAGGAGGAGGTGGAGGAGGAACATCCCTGGGGTTCCCAAACTTGGCATCTACTGGCTTTGGAAAAGGAGGGAGAGAGTGGAAGAAGCCTGGTAACCTGTCAGCATGAGAGGCAGGTGGGACTGAAGGAGGAGGGGGCGGGGGCGGCATTGTGGGCATCGGGATACCATGAGATTGAACCGGTAACCATGTGGGTTTAGTGATTTGAAGAGGAGGAGGAGGAGGACAGACAAATTGAGGAGCTGTCTTATTACTTGCATGCTCCTGATAAAGAAGTGATGGAGGATGAGGAGGAGTTATAGTGGGAGGAGAGGACAGAGGCTTAAAGTCTGGGGGAGTGGTTTGGCTGGGGGAAGGCGGGGCTGTGTAGGACGAGACAGGGCGTGGTTTAGATAGAGAAGAGGTCCTTTCCAAAGGTCTGCGTGAAGGAGAGAGATCTGGAGTGCTACCCGTGAAACTCTCTCCCTGAGACGGCAGGTTCCACAGAGGCTGTTTCAGGCTGGCAGAAGAACCGGACCGGGTCACTTTGCAAAAAAAAGAGAGAGACAGACACTTTATTAAAACTTTATGTTTTAAATTATTCTCACGGTTTCCTCGTGTTGTGTTCACCATGACTGCAGTGAATCAATCTCTATGTGTTGCACAAGTATTCACACCTCCTGGACCTGGGGCTTCCACATTTCTAATGATACACAGAGGAATTCAAATGGACTCATCTGGGATTTAAAGTCATAAATCTACATAAAATAATTTAAATTATTATAAAATGGAAATTCACCATACTGTAGCTTACAAAACTTAATGTGAAAGTTGTGTTGCACTGGTGTGAAACCCTTCAAATATTTCTGGTGTCTTTGGGAGAATCCACCTGTGTGCAGGGGTCAGCTGATCTCATTACCAATACACCTGTTTCTGTAGACAAGACCCTGACCATCATCGTCTTAAAGACAAAGGAGATATCATAAACATGGTCAGGACAACGCTTTTGAGAACTATCACACATGTTTTAGTAATATGTGTTTCTAATCCCAAGAAAATCCAGTTCAGTTCAAGGACTAATCATAAAATGTGAAAAAGAGCAAAGATGTGAATGTGTACGCATGGCACTGTGACTGCTTTAGATTGGTCAGGGTTTAGATTGATCAGGGTTTAGATTGGTGAGGGTTTAGATTGGTGAGGGTTTAGATTGGTGAGGGTTTAGATTGGTCAGGGTTTAGATTGGTCAGGGTTTAGATTGATCAGGGTTTAGATTGGTTAGGGTTTAGATTGGTCAGGGTTTAGATTGGTCAGGGTTTACATTGGTTAGGGTTTAGATTGATCAGGGTTTAGATTGATCAGGGTTTAGATTGATCAAGGTTTAGATTGGTCAGGGTTTAGATTGGTCAGGGTTTAGATTGGTCAGGGTTTAGATTGATCAGGGTTTAGATTGATCAAGGTTTAGATTGGTCAGGGTTTAGATTGGTCAGGGTTTAGATTGATTAAGGTTTAGATTGGTCAGGGTTTAGATTGGTCAGGGTTTAGATTGGTCAGGGTTTAGATTGATCAAGGTTTAGATTGGTCAGGGTTTAGATTGGTCAGGGTTTAGATTGATTAAGGTTTAGATTGGTCAGGGTTTAGATTGGTCAGGGTTTAGATTGATCAGGGTTTAGATTGATCAAGGTTTAGATTGGTCAGGGTTTAGATTGGTCAGGGTTTAGATTGATTAAGGTTTAGATTGGTCAGGGTTTAGATTGGTCAGGGTTTAGATTGGTCAGGGTTTAGATTGATTAAGGTTTAGATTGGTCAGGGTTTAGATTCGTGAGGGTTTAGATTGGTGAGGGTTTAGATTGATCAAGGTTTAGATTGGTCAGGGTTTAGATTGGTCAGGGTTTAGATTGATCAGGGTTTAGATTGATCAAGGTTTAGATTGGTCAGGGTTTAGATTGGTCAGGGTTTAGATTGATTAAGGTTTAGATTGGTCAGGGTTTAGATTGGTCAGGGTTTAGATTGGTCAGGGTTTAGATTGATCAAGGTTTAGATTGGTCAGGGTTTAGATTGATCAAGGTTTAGATTGGTCAGGGTTTAGATTGGTCAGGGTTTAGATTGATTAAGGTTTAGATTGGTCAGGGTTTAGATTGGTCAGGGTTTAGATTGGTCAGGGTTTAGATTGATCAAGGTTTAGATTGGTCAGGGTTTAGATTGGTCAGGGTTTAGATTGATCAAGGTTTAGATTGGTCAGGATTTAGATTGATCAGGGTTTAGATTGATCAAGGTTTAGATAGGCCAGGATTAGGGCTGCACGATATTAGGAAAAAATGCGATATGCGATATGTTGTTGAATATTGTGATAACGATATTTCTTGCGATATAACATTTCCCTAGAGAAATGCATTTTTTAATTATTATTGGCTATTTTTTAAAAATCATTTACATATGTATTGATGATACTAAAATAAACAGGTAATAGATATTCGCCTGATGTAATTAAATCTAATTCAGGCTAAAAAGAAACTATATGTCAAGGAAGTTGCAAATATTTAGACTTCAAAACACTATGAATGACTTAAACCCCTCAGCAGATATTCTGACTTCTGGTTTGCTGTTACTATAAACCTGCCAACACAATATGAATTACTTTCAAACATTACTTTATTTTACTTGTAACCATACACTCATCGATTTCATTTATCGCAATTCTTTGCGATACAGATATTGCGTATACCATTATCGCGATAAAGATAATTTTTTGATATATTGTACATATTGTACAGCCCTAGCCAGGATTGTTTTGTATCTGTGGTCTCTCTCAGGAACACCGCAATTGTCTCATGTGTAAGCGGGTGCAGTTCAAGCGCCAAGTGTGCTGCTGGATGGAAATCCATATAAAGAGAACATGTGAAACTCTGCACACATCCTGACAACCCAAGAGCACAGGGTTATCAGCACTATAAACTGTTTGTAAGTGTTAGGACAAGACAATGTCAAAATCAAAGTCAACTTTATTGTCAATGCGACCATGCTAACAGAATTTACACATCGGACCAAAATTTCGTTCTTCAGATTCCAGATGTGCACAAAAGTAGTGCAAATAACTCACACATAACAAACAGACACAACAAGTGCGCACAGGTTATGACAGTGAGACAGTAAACATAACATGGGACATTTAGAGTGTTGCGGATTACCACTTAAATATTACAGTGTCACAGGAAAATGCAGTATGGTGGTTGAAGTGAATTGAGTGTAATAAATATAAGTGATGTAAAGTGCAAATGCAACTAGCAGCATGGAGATATATGATTATATTGTCTGTATTTATTTTTGTGCTGTTTTTGTTATGTTAAATGTAAACATGTCCATGGTATCTTTTGATGGAGTTGATAAGTCTGATAGCTTGAGGAAAAAAGCTGTTGCTTAGTCTGGTGGTCTTGCAGCGCATGCTGCGGTAGCGCTTGCCGGATGGTAAAATTGTAAACAAGTCATGAGCTGGGTAGGTGGGATTTCTGATGATGTTGATGGCCCTCTTGCTACAGCGGGACGAATATAAATCTTTAATGGCTGGTTGGGCTGATCTGGTGATCTTCTCGACTGTCCTTACCACCCTCTGCAGGGCCTTCTGGTCAGCAGCACTGCAGTTCCCGTACCAGACTGAGAGGCTGCTGGTGAGAATGCGCTCAATAGCGCATCTGTAGGAGGTGGTGAGTGCCGGAGGTGGAAGGTCAGCTTTTCTCATCCTTCGGAGGAAGTGGAGGCGTTGCTGTGCCTTTTTAACTATGGAGGTGGTGTTCGTGTTCCATGCCAGATCATCTGTGACGTGCACCCCCAGAAACTTGGTGCTTTTCACAGACTCCACAACACTGCCATTTACAGTGAGAGGGGTATGCGGCTTGTGGGTCTTCCTGAAGTCCACATTTATTTTTTTTGTTTTACTGACATTAAGTTGTAGGTTGTTTCTGTCGCACCAGTTGATGAGTTGATGTACCTCCTTTCTGTAGTTGTTGTCGTCACTGATAAGGCCCACCACTGTTGTGTCGTCTGCGAACTTGATGATATGGTTCGAATTGTATCTAGCACAACAAGCATGTGTCATCAGCGTGGGCTCAGCACACATCCCTGGGGGACCCCAGTGTTCATGATGATGGTCTCTGAGATGTTTTTGCCAACTTTAACTGTCTGTGGTCTTTCTGTAAGAAAGTCAAGTATCCAGTTACATAGTGCTGATGCCTATTTCACTGAGTTTCTGTACTAGTTGTTGTGGGATAATTGTATTGAAAGCAGAGCTAAAGTCAATGAACAGCATTCGAATATAGCTGTTTTTATTTCCCAGGTGAGACAGGCAAAGATGAAGTGCTGTTGATATGGAAGCATCAGTGGAGCGCTTAGGACGGTATGCAAACTGGTAGGGGTCGAATGTGGTTGGAAGACTGGATGTTATGGCTGGTTGTGGCTGGGGATTTCTTTGGTAGCGGTTTGATCGTGTTGTCTTTGAAGCATGTTGGGGTATGGTGGCTTGGCTCAGAGAGGTGATGAAAATACCAGTGAGGACGTCTGTGAGAGAGTCAGTACAGTTTCTAAGCACATGCCCTGGTATATTGTCAGGGCTAGGGTTGGGTATCGTTTTTTTTTTTTCGATACCGGTGCCAAATCGATACTTTGAAAATGGTACCGGTGCCAATACGGTGCCTGAACCGATACTTTTAAGCCACAAAATTATAGTGGATGACTCAAGAATAATTTTTTATTGAACAAAAAATTTTATGCTAAAAATTGAACAATATATTAAAAGTTTAAAGTATATTGTAACGCTTGGATTTTATTAACCGCTTGGTTACAAGAATTACGGATTCGGGAATCTAAACAGGGGCTTGAAAACAACACTTCCGGTATTGTATAATCGCGGCAGGACAAAAATACGACGTGACACAAAACAATTATAATAAATTAAACCAAGGTGTATTATACAAGACAGACAAATAAACCAACAAACTAGGTGCACCACAAACCAATATATACAAATATAATACAAATATAAATAGTGTGTGCGTGATGTATGCGGGTGTGTGAGTGTGTGTATGATAGTCCAGTGTCTGAAAAACGGCAAAAGTAATGAAAAAGGTGAGTTGGAGAGATGGTTCGATCTCACCAGATGACGATGGTAGGTCTGGGAGATCGAGAAACAGAAGGAGCTGGGTACTGAATGAAATTATCGACGTATAATCCACAATCAGGCTCTCAGTCTCTCTCAATATGCAGCGCGCTGTCATCATCTCTCCGTCCCGGCTTCTACGCTGGTTCCGGCTTTATGCCAGATCATGTGACCCACGTCACTTCCGGGTTCCCTTGCGTTGCGATCGTGCATGCGCGGGAACTTGCCCGGTGACCAAACCACTGTCAATAGGGGAACAGAAACCGCTAGGGCACACCTTCGGCCACAGGTGAGCAGCATTAGCTCTACAACCAATTACCTGTGTATAAAAATGTCCCTTTTGTGTGGCAGCGCTACATAGACCCCCCCCCCCAAGCTTCCGGCGTCTGAGGAGAACGTCCGTACCAGCGCTTTAAATTCGCCACACTGTACAGATCGGCTTTTTGTGGGTAGCCCCGAGACATTGTGTATTTTATTGGTCCTTTCCTTCTTTTTGTTTCTGCTGGTCCCTCCCACTTGGGCGCTAGCTTAGCAGAATCTCTCTGTGGAGGAGAGAGGTCGAGTTTTGACCCAAACCAGTTCTCCCGGTTGGAAGTGCGCTGCTTCCCCCCGGGTATTGTGACATCTGGCTTGTCTGGATCTATGTTGTTCTGCTCTTGGTTTGCCCTCCTCCATGATAAGTCTTTGTCGGGGTGGTGATGATTGTCCTGCCTTGTGTCGGTGGCAAACGCTGCAAGATTTTGTGTAGTGCCAGACATCTTTCCTCACAGTCGGCCACCACGCCACATCTAATAGCCTCAGCAGGGTTTTCAGTTGTCCCCAGTGTCCTCCCAGTGGATTGTCATGGTAGTAATGAAGAAAAACTCTTATTAGCGACTGGGGGACTACTAGCTGAAATTTCTCCCCGTGCTTTACTGGTACCCGGCAATACAGCACGCCCTGATGACATTCGAAGGTGACCCTCTGATCTTGTGTGCCTCTTGGGTGATCTTTAGAGAGCAGCTTCGTGATAGTTGGGTCGTTCTGTTGGGCTTTGATGGTCTCGCTCAAGTCACTCGTAAAGTTGGAGGCCTCTTTAGTGGACGTGGTGGGTAGACGTGGGGTGTCAGCTCCTTTCAGCGGCGGGTGTGCTCGGGGTATGGCATCTGGACCCGGAATAAAGTGGTCCACGGCGTCTTTCTCTCCCCTAGCGCCTCTCTCCACCTGTTTTTCCCCGGTGCTCGCCGCTCCTCTTAACGCCACTCTCGTGTTGATGTTCTCCCGGGTTCGCCCCGCTAGTTCTTCCTTGGAGATATCAGGGTTCCCCATGAGACAGAGGGCGGGGTGATCATTGGCGAAGTCTCCCATGCGTTGCCCCGGCAGCTGTACCGGAGACCTCGGGTTGTCTTCCTCTTCGTCGAGGTCGTCATCCAGTATAAAAGCCGCCAGGAAAGCCTGTTTAAACGACTGCCAGTCCTTCACCTTGCCCTTCTCCGCCTTCCACCAACTCAGCGCAGGCCCTCGTAGAACCGAGCCGAGGGTTCCCAGCAGCTCTGGTCGGGTCAGGGGTCTGATTGCTAAGTACTTCTCCGCTTGCTTGATGAAGTTCCACACCTCAGTTGTCTCTGACGCGTCACAGAAGGCTGGAAACTCCACGCAGATGGATGGATGAGTATAAAGAGAAGAAGAAGAGAGTGGGGAGGAGAGCAGATCCGTGGAGTGAGCGGGAACACCAGTAGGAACGTCGTAGCTGGCATGCGTGCTTGGTGGCTTTACCTTGGCCGTAGCTGTAGTGGTTGGAGTGCTGGGACGATGTTGTGCCTGAGATGGAGGGGTGCAGGCCTGTAACCTGTGGGCAGTGGGCGTACAAGTGAGACGCAGTCTCTTCATCCGGTTTTCCCAGATGACGTCACGCCACAGAAAACAGTCAACAATGGCTCTCTCCATTTTTTCGAGAGCCTCCTGGCAGTAGCGCTGCAGCCCTTCCAGGCTCGCGTCCACTGCGTCACGGAGACTGATTTCTCGGTTGAGACTGCTGTCCAGGGATTGTCTAAAATCCTGCTCCATGGAGCTCACTTTATCAGTAAGCGCCCCCACATTCATCTTGCATTGATACAGTTCAGTACGTAGTGTGTGCACTACCCCAATATCAGTCCCATGAACAATATCATCATCATCATCATCATTATTGTCATTATCATGGCTATCTGATATATATAAAGAACTAATCAATGAAGTTAATTCAGCTGTAGGGTTACGGCGTGTATCAAATGCATCCTCTACATCAACCAGCATGTTCTTAGCTACTACAGAGTTGGCCTTAACAGCACTACTAGCATTAGCATTAGCGATGTTAGCATTAGCGTCCATTTTGTTCAGCCTCGTTACACAAAACCGGAAAATACCCCAAAATACCGATTCCCCGTACGTACGGGCCACCACTAAGTAACGCTTGGATTTTATTAACCGCTTGGTTACAAGAATTACGGATTCGGGAATCTAAACAGAGGCTTGAAAACAACACTTCCGGTATTGCGTAATCGCGGCAGGACAAAAATACGACGTGACACAAAACAATTGCGTTGCGATCGCGCATGCGCGGGAACTTGCCCGGTGACCAAACCACTGTCAATAGGGGAACAGAAACCGCTAGGGCACACCTTCGGCCACAGGTGAGCAGCATTAGCTCTACAACCAATTCCCTGTGTATAAAAATGTCCCTTTTGTGTGGCAGCGCTACAATATACGTATGAATATGTAAGCTTCAATTCAATTCAATTCAATTCAGTTTTATTTGTATAGCGCTTTTAACAATTGACATTGTCTCAAAACAGCTTTACACAATCAAAAGAAATGATTAGCTCTTCAAATTTTAACAATTCGTTTGCAGAAATTTCACCATATTTGCCTTTTCTGTCAAAATACAACTTCTTTCCTGACTTATTACCCTGCACGGGACATGAATGTAAGATTTGCATTTTGCTATTAACATTACATTATCCTACTACTAACCTGCGGAAAGTCTGCTGTCGGCATCATAATCGGTGACTCCTTTTTGCTACGGTTGGTATGACTGGGACTGAGGGTCGTCCACACTGATAGTGCCAGCTGTTGTCCACAAGCTGTTAAACACGGTGCCTCCATCTGCTTTTAACTTTATTCCGTCTGCCCTCGAATGTTTCATTAGATTTGACGTGTTTCCGCCTTTACACGCAACTGCAGTAAAACATTCGCTGCACGTCGTGGTGTCGGAATCCTTTCTCGTGAAATACAGCCACACTTTCGACTGTTTAGTTTTAGGCATTTTAACGAAAGTTTAATTTAGCATGCTAAGCTATCAGTAAACCGGCTGCTGCCGTCAGAGCGAGTGTAACGTTAGTTACTGCATTCACGCGCATGTCGGATAGTCTCTCATTTCCGGATGATTTGTGCTTTTAATTTTTTTATTTAATCTAATAAACTATTAATCTACAAAAATATATGAATCTAGAGAACAAATATTTCAATCGACAGTTCAGGCATTTAAGTGGCACCGAAATGAGGCACCGAAATTCGCGTTCTGTTTCGGTCCGGTACATACCGGTTCTATAGGTTTTCGGTACCCAACCCTAGTCAGGGCCTGCAGCTTTCCTGGGGTTTACCTTAAGTAGGGTCTTCCACCTCATCGACTGGGTCCAGCTGAAGTGTTCCGCTGTCTGGGGAGGGAGTGACGTTTTTGGTGTGGTGGTATTTTCATCTTCAAACCGGCTGAAGAAGGTGTTGAGTGAGTTCAATGGACGTTGGATTGAAGGATAGAAGGATAGAAGGAAGTGGTATACTGTATAAGGGTTAGCTTTTAGCCTGGCGCTAATACCCGCTCGCCGGCCCAGCTTCCTAGGTCTCGCACAACGCTTACAATGCCTCTTATGTCGGTTCGCGTGGGGGGAGTATCCGCTGCTTTGCAGGCCCTTCGGTCCTCCTGCGTAGAATGCCGAGCTGGTCGAGAGTTTCAATTTCCAACGACCAGATAGTGTCTGGAAAAATATTTGAATGAATGGAGTTTCGTAGCATGAGTAATGAGCGGCTGTCTGTAGATTATTTTAGTGCCTGATTGTCGCGGTACAAACGAAACATTTAACATAAAACGCACATCGCTATCGGGAGCTGAATTGGCCGCTGCCGAGCAGAGCGTCGCCAAAAAAATGTGGAAGTTATGAAAATAACTATAAACATCTCATCTCGTTTCATATCAACAAACGCTGCAAATCATTTCATGTGTGTACACATCAGTAGACAAACCTGACTTGAACATAACCTAAAGGTTAATCTTTAAAAGACACAGCAGTGGATCAGGACAACATGGGGCACCTGGACGGGTGTTTGAGCCTCTTTCTCTCTGTCCAACTGGCCTAAGGATGGGAAATCCTCCAGCAAAAAGTCCACTCACAGCGGGTCCTTGTGTGGGTGTTGCACCAGCGCTTCCACCCGCTCCACTGTTCCCATCCACACTGTGTGCTCTGGGCTCTAGAGTGAGACAGGGACACAAGAACCAGCAGCTTAGACACAGTCTGTCACAGGAGAGCACCATCTACCTAATGGTGTTTAACCTGCACCCTCACGTCCTGTAAACTGTCAGGGGTTTGGATCTTTAACTGTGTGTGTGTGTGTGTGTGTGAGTGTGTGTATGAGTGTGTGCGTATGTCTATACAGCTTTACTCCTGGAATTTCACTTGGTGTTTGTTAGAACCATGTTTGTGGCTGTAACTCTTAACAGTAATAAAATTTTAAGACTGTATTTATTTAAATTCCATCCAATTAGAATGATGTTATTATCATATCATTTGTGTATGAGACACAGATAACGCAGGAAACTGAGAGTGTGGGACACAAAGTAAAAAGCACTAAGAATGACAGATACTAAGAGTAGACACAATGATATTGTTGGACACAGAGGACACTGTGAGGGTGAAAGAGTGAAAGACACTGTGAGTGAGACACTGTCTGTGCAAGACACTAAGCATCGTGGACATCAAGTGAAGGATGGTGACTATGAGAGACTGTAAGTGGTTGGACACAAAGTAAAACACAGACTGAGGGACAGTAAAATAAGGGACAATGAGAGTATCGGACAACTGTGAATGAGAAACTGCAATTGCGAGACTCTATGAAAGAGGAACACAGAATAGGGGATGGCACGGTATGTGAGACATGGGATTGAGGCACACTGAGACTAAGGGACACTGTGAGGGACACATATTAAAGAACACACACTGTTAGTAGGAGAGACTGTGACTCAGGGACATTGGGACTGATGGACACTGTAAGTGAGGGACACTGGGGTTCAGGGACACTGTAAGTGAGGTACACTGTGAGTGGGGGACACTGGGGTTGAGGGACACTGTAAGTGGGGGACACTAGGGTTGAGGGACACTGTAAGTGAGGGACACTGTGAGTGAGGGACACTGATGTTGAGGAACACTGTGTTTGGGGGACACTGCGGTTGAGGGACAGTGGGGTTGGAGGCACTGGGTTTAAGGGGACATTGTAAGTGGGGGGCAATGTGAGTGGGGGACACTGGAATTGAGGGAGACTAGGGTTGAGGGACACTGTGAGTGAGGGACACAGTGAGTGGGGGACACAGTGAGTGGGGGACACTGTAAGTGACGTACGCTGCGAGTGGGGGACACTGCGGTTCAGGGACACTGCGGTTGAGTGACACTGTGAGTGGGGGACACTGTGAGTGGGGGACACTGCGGTTGAGGGACACTGCGGTTGAGGGACACTGGGGAGGAGGGACACTGTGAGTAGGGGACACTGGAGTTAAGGGGACATTGTAAGTGGGGGACAAACTGAGTGTGGGACACTGGAGTTGAGGGAGACTAGGGTTGAGGGACACTGTGAGTGAGGGACACAGTGAGTGGGGGACACAGTGAGTGGGGGACACAGTGAGTGGGGGACACTGTAAGTGACGTACGCTGCGAGTGGGGGACACTGCGGTTGAGGGACACTGCGGTTCAGGGACACTGTGGTTGAGGGACACTGTGGTTGAGGGACACTGTGGTTGAGGGACACTGTGAGTAGGGGACACTGGAGTTAAGGGGACATTGTAAGTGGGGGACAGACTGAGTGTGGGACACTGGAGTTGAGGGAGACTGGGGTTGGGGGACACTGGGAGTGGGCGACACTGGAGTTAAGGGGACATTGTAAGTGGGAGACACTGTGAGTGGGGGACATTGGGGTTGAGGGAGACTGGGGTTGAGGGACACTGTAAGTGAGGAACACTGTGAGTGGGGGACACTGCGTTTGAGGGACACTGGGTTGGGGACAGTGGGGTTGGGGGACACTGGGAGTGGGCGACACTGGGGTTAAGGGGACATTGTAAGTGGGAGACACTGTGAGTGGGGGACATTGGGGTTGAGGGAGACTGGGGTTGAGGGACACTGTAAGTGAGGGACACTCTGAGTGTGGGACACTGCGGTTGAGGGACACTGTGAGGGACTGCGGTCGAGGGACACACTGCGGTTGAAGGGCACTGGGGTTAAGGGGAAATTGCACGCGAGGGACACAGGAGTTGAGGGACACTGGGATTGAGGGAACTGTGTGAGGGGGCAGGTGTGGGGTGAAGTGCTCTGATCTGGACTCACTGGTGAGGGCAGGAGCACTGCGGTCATTGACCTGCGTCACCTTTTTCAGCCTGGTTCCCTTCTGGATGTCTGCCAGAAGCGCGTTGCGTCCTCCCTCACTGCGCTGCGGGTTATGAGGCTCACTCCGGGACTGGGAAAGAACACACAAAGACATGGCCTGGAGTGTGTACACACATATAAACTGCTATAGATATACACACCTGTATGCTACGGTACATTTTGTTCTCGTGGTTGTTTGGCTGCCCCGCCCGGGGGTGAAACTCTAACACTGGACTCTACACTGTTACTGCACTATTAGTGCTGCAGATCTACACCGCGACGGAATGATATATGATTATTTTTATTTAGATGATTTATGCGTTTATCAGACGGACAGTCGCATTTATGATCAGAGCTTATTTTATAAAGTATAAATAACTGGAATAATATACTATAATAATATACAATAATATACTATAATAATATACAATAATATACTATAATAATATACAATAATATACTATAATAATATACAATAATATATTATAATAATATACTATAATAATATACTATAATATACTATAATAATATACAATAATATACTATAATAATATACTATAATATACTATAATAATATACTATAATAATATACAATAATATACTATAATAATATACTATAATAATATACAATAATATACTATAATAATATACTATAATATACTATAATAATATACAATAATATACTATAATAATATACAATAATATACTATAATAATATACTATAATATACTATAATAATATACTATAATAATATACAATAATATACTATAATAATATACAATAATATACTATAATAATATACTATAATAATATACAATAATATACTATAATAATATACTATAATATACAATAATATACTATAATAATATACAAAGTGATTCTGATTCGATAACTGACCCACTGATTCAACAAACTCAATCAACCAATGAATGATGCTATTGCGCTGTGCTAGTTTGAGTTAGCATCTGGAGATCACAAGAAGAGCACTAAAGTTGTACTCAGGAGAGGAGTTACAGTCAGGAGAATTAATTTTGGAACAAAGATCATTTTTTTTGGCATGTGTCCTCTGTACACCATCACACTGAATATAAAACGTAACACTCAAGAAGTGAGCAAGGTCAAGACCTTCAGCACTAATTCAAGGGGTTTAACAAAAGTGTGGCATTAACCCTTCAGGAATTACAGCCACACACACACACACACACACACACACACACATTTTATGGCTCATAAATAATAGAACAAACGGTCTGGAGGAGGTTCTGACTTCATGTCTATGCAAGAAAATATAAAAATACAACAGACCAATCAGAGAGACAGAGAGAGAGAGAGAGAACAAAAACATTGGGAGTGGCCAATACAACAGTCTGGAACATTCTTAAAAACTAGAAATTAACTGGTAAGCTTAGCCACAGCAAAAGGTCTGGAAGACCACGGAAGACACCACTCTTTATGGTGAAGGAGAACCCTTTGACAACATCTAGCCAAGTCAAAAACACTCTTCAGGAAGTGGACGTGTCACTGGCAAAGAGACGGCTTTATGAAGTCGCTTCACAACAAGGTGCAGACGACTGGGAATGATGAAAAACAGACAGGACAGATTAGACTTTGCCAGATTCTTTAGATTGATGAAAAGAAAGTTAACTAGTACCAGAATGATGAGAAAAGTATTGAGAAGGAAAGGAACAGCTCATGATCCAAAGCACCACATCATCTGCCAGACATGGTGGAGGCAGCGTTATGGCATAAGTGTGTGTGGCTGCCAAACTGGACCAAGTGATGACCTGACTGCTGATAAAAGTAGATGAATTCTGCAGTGTACAGGGCGATAGAACACCGCTTCATACTGCAGAGGGATAACGACCCAAAACATACAGTGAAAGCTGCCCAAGGCAAAGAAATGCGATATCCTTCACTGGCCGAGTCAGTCACCTGATCTCAGCCCAGTAGTGCAGCTTTTCACTTACTGAAGACCAGACTGAAGGCAGAAAGACCCACAAACAATCAGGATCTGAGGGCAGCTGCAGTAAAGCCGTGACAAAGCGTCATGAGGGAGGAGACTCAGCATTTATTCACGTCCATGGGCTCCAGACGTCAGGCTGTCACTGACTGCACAGGATCTTTATCTAAGTATTACATTTTAATTCAGTATTAATTAAAGCTGAAAGTCTTGGCTTTGCTCATATCTTGAGTGTTTCATTGCATATTCAGTGTGTTGGCGTACAGAGGGCAAGGTGTGGGAGTGCGCAGTGCACAAAAGCACCAGAGGTGGCGCTATATACTGAGACCCTTCACATAAAACATGAATTAACCAGGAGACCTATGGAGAGGGCGGGTCAGAAAACTAAATGTGACACTACTGAGCGTCATCTTTCACTTTGTGTGTGTGTGCGTGTGTGTGTGCGTGTGTGTGTGTGTGTGTGTAATTTTAGCTCTGATTAATATTGCACATCGGTCCAGATGGTTTGCAGGGTGAATCTGCTGATAAGCCGTGACTGAACACATATGTCTAACTGTTTACAGTTGAAATTTATATGCATTGTGTGTATGTGTGTGTGTATGTGTGTGTGTGTTTGTGTGTGTGTTACCAGTAGGAAAGCTGGTGGGGGTGGGGGAGGTGCTGGCGGTGGAGGCGGAGGAAGAGGAGGAGGGATAGGCATGGCTGCTCTTACAAACCTGCAAATAAAAGAATAGACACACTTTCACTCTCTCCGTCAAACACACACTCACACACACACACACACACTCACACTAATGTAAGCTTCTTCTTCTTTGTCTTTCGGCTGTTCCCTTTCAGGCGTCGCCACAGCGAATCATCTGCCTCCATCTAACCCTATCCTCTGCATCCTCTTCTCTCACACCAACTAACTTCATGTCCTCTCTCACTGCATCCATAAATCTCCTCTTTGGTCTTCCTCTAGACCTCCTGCCTGGCAGTTCCAACCTCAGCATCCTTCTACCGATATATTCACCATCTCTCCTCTGAACATGTCCAAACCACCTCAATCTGGCCTCTCTGACTTTATCTCCAAAACATCTCACATGGGTTGTCCCTCTGATGAACTCATTCTTGATCCTATTCATCCTCGTCACTCCCAAAGAGAACCTCAACATCTTCAGCTCTGCTACCTCCAACTCTGCCTCCTGTAATTACACTAATGTAAGCTGATCATTAGATATTCTCAGACTTTATCTCTCTATGATGATGGGAAAATCCCTGTAGCATCCTTTAATGTGTGACTAGGCGGAGTTGAGAGGAGAGGAGCACTGTCTGGTGTCTGGTGTCTGGTGTCTGGACTTAAGAAAAAACATGACATCCAGCATTTGTAGGAGGAAACCAGAGAACCCAGGGAGAACCTGCAAACACCTGAGCTCAAGTTGAACCCGGTGGAGCTCGGAAACGCCATTAGACTGACAGGTGTAAAATCTATAACCTCATCAGCGCGGAATCAAGTGGATTAAAGCTACACTCGTGTTCCGTTGTAGATCTGTATTCTTATTTGAAAGTAATGCAGAAATCATTTTTATTTATTATTTATTAGTGTAGTTATAACTACACTGTGCACACACTACACTGTCGGTGCTTTTTGTTGATACGAGTGTTAGACATCTGTATCATTCCCATCTCCTCTCCTTCTCTCTGTCTGTCCTTACGGTTGGGTTCTCTGTGTCTCATGTTGTTTCTCGGTTCCTCGTCCTGTTCACACTGTAATGTTCCAAACATCACTATGAAGTCTATTGTTTCTTCATTCCACCCCCACGTTCCTAAACACTAAATAGTGCCGGGCAGGAAATGTGTCCATCACGACAACAGGAACTCGGCTTCCTCTCCAGGGTAAAACTATCTGCTTCTCCCACAATGGCCGACACAACGTTCCTGGAGAACCACTACAGGACAGAAGCTGCATTTTACTCCGTGCCTCTCGCTATCCACTCTGTAACCTCATCGCCTGGAATGCCCCTCAGAAAGACTGATCTCAGACCAGCGCTTCAGGGGCTTCTTCTTCCTCCAAGAGGCAGAGGAATCAGGGTTTAACAATGGAGTAGATTGTTTTGTAGAACGGCCTAAAATCCAGCAAGCCCACAGTCGTACAGAGGAAGAAGTGAAGCATTCTGAGCTGAAAAACATCGCCGAGCGACGTGACGCCCAAGTCCTCAACCAATAACGTTATTATCTGTCTGTGTTCAACTTTCAGAAATGTGTACAAGAGAAAGAGGACGAACTAAACAACGAACCGAGAGTTCATGAAGGAGTGCGGAGAATAAAAATCACATTTAAATAGACAAAAACACTCCGGACACGAGGTTCTGAAATGCCTTGACGTTTTGGTCACTAAACCTGATTAGGAGACGGAGTGCAGGTCATTCACTCCTGAGGGTGTTCTCACATTCTGGGAAAGTTACTGGAAAGAGTTTTGAAATTTTCAGCTCTGATGCGAAAAAACAGGCAGCTTCTTAACAACAAGTGAGCAATTCTCCAGAGCCTCATTAGGAGCTTACACACACACACACACACACACATGGTGGAGATGACACACACCTTGCTGCTGTAGGACGTGTGCAGAAACTCAGACGTACTTGTGAAATAGCGTGTGTTATAAAACACACCTGAAGTTACACACCTGTGCTGGAACAGAGCAGTAAGCAGTGTGTGATTATAAAGAATTCTCTCGTCTAAAACTAAATCTCACACACACACACACACACACACACACACACACACACACACACACACACACAGACTTGTTTGGTTATTTACGCCGCTCTACAGTGTGACAGCAGGTACAGTAGCCCGGTGACGTGTGTATGAGTGTCAGGTTCTACAAGCGTCTCGGCTGACGTGCTGCAAGAAGACGCCGTCTCAAAACTAACGGTTTATAATCCAGCTTTCATCCTCCAACATGGATGAGTTAATTAAAGGCAATAAAACATAATGTTCTAGCAACATCAGTGTCTGACCTCATAAACACTCTACAGAGTAAATGGACACAAATTCACACACAAACACTCCAACATCCTGTGGACGGAATTCCGAGAAGAGTGTGAGCTGTTAGAGCTGCGTAAGGGGGACAGAGTCCATATTGAAGTGTGTGTGTTTGGATAAAATGTCACTGCAGGTTTGAACAAAGACAGAAAAAGAGTTTGTAGAAACAGTTAAAAGATTAAGTCTAAATATAATCTGCTGATCTTTAATGTAATCAGTGATATTATTATTATTATTATTATTTGAGGTTGAAGTCCACGTCCGTGTACGTGTGTGTTTCTGTACAGCAGAACTCTGTGTGTAACTTATTAATAGACAGAAATGACAT
>CM060127.1:1647500-1657500 GCA_030522415.1 Channallabes apus
TGGTTGTACAGTATAGTATAGACAGGTACATTCAGACCATTAGTATTACATTTCATCTCCCTTTACACTTTTTGTTCAGTCGATTTCCTTCCTCACACTCTTAATGCCCCCTGTGCCTCACTTGCAGTACTCCAGTGTCTCCCAAAGGGGCGCACCGCCTGCTGTGACAGCTGATTAATAATAATAATAATCATAATAAATAATAATTGGAAAAAAGCTTCATGAATGTAAATGCTCGGTCTGACATGAACAACATGAGAGCAGGTGTAGGTGATGACAGACATTCAGCATTACATTACAGCTTACACACAATGAAGTCATCCGAGAAATCCAAACCTACAGTTTACAAGTCCATCCTATCTGTCTTTTATCTGAATAAAGAGATCCGGTGAAGCTCATATTAAACGCAGCACTGTTCAGGAGGCGAGGTGGAATATCACTCCCAAAACACACACATTTACTAATAACAGTTACAGGAACAGGTCCAGTTACACAGCCTTCAGCAGACAGGAACACACTGCTGTCACACAGAGTTAACCAGGCCTGATCTGATTCTGCGTGTGTGTGTGTGTGTGTGCATGCGTGTGTGTGTGTGTGTGTGTGTGTGCGTGCGTGTGTGTGTGTGTGTGTGTGTGTGTGTGTGTGTGTGTGTGTGTGCGTGTGTGTGTGTGAGAGAGAGTGTATTTACTGGACATTCACTCAGGTGAATTTTATATCCAAAGCAGGTAATAACAGGGATTTGAACTCAGCCTCCTGACCCCTGACCCCTGAACCCTGAACCCCCCCACCCCACCCCAATGTGGTTGGCCCAGGTACAGACGTCCTCATGCTTGTCTGAGCGACTCACCTGGATGTCCTGAGAGAGAACACAGGATGCTGTCCGGCGGGTGAGGAGTGCTGTAGAAGTCCTCACACTATACACTCCTCTGTAAGGCAGATCCTCTGAGGTCACCACACACACACGACTGCACGCGTTCATTGCTCATGATGCGTTCGCGTCGCTGAGTGGAGATCAGTGTTTAGATAAGTGTTGAGATCAGCAGGTGTGAGCGGTGTGTGAGCGGTGTGTGAGGAGTGTGTGAGCGGTGTGTGAGCGGTGTTTGAGGAGTGTGTGAGCGGTGTGTGAGGAGTGTGTGAGCCGCTTTATAGCTTCACTGTGTTTCGCTGCTACCTGTCTGACTCCGCCTCCGAAACCAGCACGAGCACACCTGTCCTTTCCTCTGATTGGTGGAGCGGCAGGATCGGTCACATGCTCCACAGACAGGTAGAACTGATTTCTCCAGAGAGGGAACGGTGGTTGCTAAGCAACACACAGCGAATCTCTGACCTTCTTTCAGTTCGGCATTGTGTGTGTTTTTTCCCCGTGTCCCTTCCTCCTGAGCTGGGTGTGGAACATTCCTGAGGCTTGTGAATGAGCCCGGCCCTTTACTACAATGCTGGTGCTATTGATAGGCTCGGCGCAGGAGTGGACCTCGGCGTCTTTGACGCACTGGGCTGTTTTTAGGAGCCGCTTGCTCGGTAGGTTCATTGTGAACCTGGTGCCTGCTGCGGGTGAGTCACGGGGCACTTACACTTGCCCTGACACTTCTTTCAGGTGCGGATTGGCACGAGGGCTTAATTCTGATTGGCTGTCAGTGCTGTAACCCCACAGAGGGCAGAATAGGGTGAGAGATGCTTTACACAGACGACTGCTGGTCTGACTCGCAAATTATTTTCTTCATCTGCTTTCACCTTTAGTGCTGCCTTTAGACCAGGGCAACTTGTTCACCCTGTGTTTGGTGGGATTTCTCCGTGTTCTCTCCGGTTTCCTCCCACAGTCCAAAGACGTGCAGATTAGGCTAATTGGTTTCCCAAATTGCCCGTAGTGTGTAAGTGAGTGTGTGAATGTTGACTAGAGGTTCTGCCACAGTCGTGAAATGGGAATAAATACAAGGGAATTCAAAAATACAAACACCATTGACCTCCAAGTTGGAATACAGAGGTTCCTAGATGTATGGATTTGTCAGCACTCACTCACTCACTCACTCATCTTCTGTAACGCTTTATCCTGTATTCAGGGTCAAGGGGGTGGAGCCTATCCCAGGACACTTAGGGCACGAGGCAGGGTACACCTTGGACAGGGTGCCAATCCATTGCAGAGCACACACACATTACACAACACTACGGGCAATTTGGGAACGCCAATCAACCTAACCTACAGTACATGTCTTTGGACTGTGGGAGGGAACCGGAGTACCTGGAGGAAACTCTGGCCGGGAATCGAACCCAGACCCTGCAGGTGCAAGGCGACAGTCATACAGTAACCACTACACACCTTTGTCAGCGCAGTAACTTTTATTTTATTTAGGCCTCAACAGTGGCGGCTTGGCAGTGCTAAGCGGTCTAAGGAGGTCTTTTGAACCCCCAACCTTCCAGTCAGTGACCCTGAGTTAATAATGATTGACCCAACACTGTCAAACACCCTCCAGGACAGTGCAGTGCACAGTTCCCCTGTGTGTTTTATGGTGATGTAAGACAGGTGGGTTTATACAGGCGTTGTTATACTGTATGCCTGATGTTTTGTGCATTTGCGTCGTCCCTCTTGGTTCCTGTCTTGGTGGATGCGTGGGTCAGCCTCCATCATCTGGTTCACAGAAGTGGACAAGTGGGAATGCAGAAACCCAGCCACTCGTCCCGCTGTCCTGTTGATTATTGCATCCTTGTACTAGCTCTCTTGGATTAAGAACAGTTCAGACTGTGCATGCATCCCATCACGTAGGTGTTTCTGAATTCCTGGAAACACTCGCCTAGAGGTCGTGTGCCACCATGTTGTATTTCCTGCCAGCTTATCCGAGCTAGTTTTTGTATGATGTTTTAAAATAGTCTAAAGTAGTCTGATTTGTGTTTATAGCTTAGCACTGTCCATGTTCTCTGTTTCCCAGGTGAGGCCGGTTTCCTTGTTGTCACCAGTCCTGCTGAAAATAAAATCTGAAATATCTCCAACCACCATTCCCAGTTCTACCCCATCCAAACCATCGAGGTACCATTCTGACACTCACACTAGGGCCTCGTCCTCCGGAGGAACAGAACAGGAACATCCATGCTCTCTGTCTTTGAGGAGCTAATGGTTTTCGCCAAAGAACACAGTAAATTGTGATCATGTGTTTATGAAACTAATGTTTAACAATTCATCACTATGAACATCCTACAAGACATTCTCTCTTTGTCAAGGAGTATATTTATATGTACTGTTTATTTAATGGACAGATGTATGTGTATTAGTCTCTCTGTCTCTCTCTCTCTCTCTCTCTCTCTTTCTCTCTGGCAAAGACATTAAAACAGGACAGGTCATGGCTATAGGGATGAGCTGTTACTATAGAAACCATATTGTGTTGGAACAAGGACATGATTATTAAGCTGTGATGTGACCTACAGCCAAAAATAATCAGCACCATCTGATTAATCCGACTAATTACCATCACAGGTGTAATTATAATGTAATTAAGCAACATATCTTCAATCATGACATTGTAGTGAATATCCGGTGTAGGCAGAAGTGTAGAAACAGGTAGCCGAGCTGATATTTAGTGCAACAGAGCGAATGTGATGTTGTTTTATACAACAGGAATGTGTTATGGAGTGACATCACTCCAAAATGTTCACCGCTGGAGAGTGTGTTATACATTGACATGGTAACGTACTGAACATAGTGTGTAGTGAGTTTAGCAGTGGATTCAGTGTAATGAATTATCATAGTGGAGACACACACACACACACACACACACACACACACACACACACACACACACACACACACACTCAGGGTCACGTCTGTTATAGTGAGTATTATTGCGCTCAGGAATGCATGTGTGATTAGTTTCTGTGTTCAGGACACCGAGAGAGAGACGTGGTTTCAGGAGTGTACAGTGGAGTCCGGCAGCATGAGGAACGTCACCAGGTTATTGATTAAAAAAGAAAAAACTCCAGGAATGAATACGAGAGATGAGGAAGGATCCGGGAATGTGGTGTTCACACACCCGGCCGAAAAAGCCTGTCTGGGAAGATGAGAAACCACCTACCTGCCCTGCTGCATACCTGAGGGAATCCCTGTCCTGCAGTGGCCTTAAAACTCCTTACACACACACACACACACACACACACACAGCATCATACACACAACTCTTTATACTTTTATACAGTTGTCTCTCAGGTACAAAGTGTACGGGTTTAAAATGATTAGCACCTTCGTTATTCTTGGCAGTCTGAGTGTAGTTAAAGTTCCCCTGGAGAAGAGAGTAACAGCCCTCGGCCTCGTCCTGTCTTCAGTTTCCTGCAACACAGTAAGGAGGAACCGTATCTGTTTACACTCGTTCCTCCAGAACATTTCGAGTTGCTTTATTGTCTTACATTTCCACATGCGGGCTGTGTCCTATAAACCTCAGGCTTTCAGCAGGGGTCAAACACAGGTCACGTTCATTTATGCTCATCATCATCATCATCATCATTATTATTATTATTATTATTATTAATAAAGATATATCTAAGGCCATGCTGTAAGATCTTGCCAGAAATAAGCAGGTTTCGTGCTGAATGCCCAGCAGGCCGTTGCCATGGAGATGTGGAATAGTTTCTGAAACACTGAAACTCAACTCCAAGAAGTACTGAAGTGAAAGTGTGACGTGTGTGTGATTATCGCCCTGTGCTGGGCAAATTTAAAGCCTTCTGAGGTCAAGCCTATGTGTCCTGTAGGTTTAAGGCTTTTTTCAGTCAAACGTTTCCAGAGGCCGAGAACAAAACGTTACGCTTTATTGGACATTTATAACTTCTTTACATTGAAGTTGTTTTTAAATGATTGTTGTGTTCCATGTTTCTGAGTGTGTGTTGGCCCGTTCTGCTGAGCAGCGTCTGGTGTTTACATCGTCAGAGCATCGAAGCCTTCAGTCACTTAACTGTAAATCCGGTTTCCTTCAGTGTGACAAGCTGATGTGGAGAGAGCGACACGAAAAGGTGAATATATAACCCCCCCCCCCCCCCCCTGTCTCTCTCTCTCTCTCTCTCTCTCTCTCTCTCTGTCTCTCCCTTTGTCTCTCTCCCTTTAAGAGGTTGTGAATGAGGAGAGAGAAACAGCCTGTTAGACTGGTAGAGTAGGTCAGCTCTTACAGAAACACTAAATTATTATTGTATACAATAAACCCTCTGTGTGTCTGTGTACGCATACAGTGTGTGTGTGTGTGTGTGTGTGTGTGTGTGTGTGTGTGTGTGTGTGTGTGTGTGTGTGTTTCACAGTGACTGACATTGTACATGAGTCTGTAAAGAAAAAGAAAAGTGTTTGACGTGTAGTGCTATTTTTCACGCTATGAGCTGATGTGAATATTAGGTATCAGTACAGTACATTATACAGGATATATATATATATATATATATAATTTTTCTTTAATGATATATTTATATTCATGGTGTCTCTGATTAAAAGTGTTGATCAGAGTTTACAGACTGTGGGTAAAGTTTACAGTTAGGAGGATTTGTGTGAGATTTTCGATAAAAAAAGTTTGAGTTTTGCTCGTTATGAATGAGATCAGTGAACACACACACACACACACACACACACATGTACACACACACACACACGTACACACATCCACGTACACACACATGTACAAACACGTACACACACACACGTACACACGTACACATGTACAGTACACACACACACACACACACACAATATTACTGTATTAGCCGTGTACATTTAATGTAGTCGCCTCATATTATTATTCATTCAAACATCAGCTTATTAAGCTGTTATTATTGTGATTATTTAACAAAAATAATCCTATTTTTTTTCAATACTGTAGCAAAATTAACCAGGAATAAGACCACTGCAGAAATCTCCATAACAACAACATACAGTAGTGAGAACTTCATTAACTTTTTCAATAACAAAATTATAAACATTAGAGAAAGAAATCAGGCTTTGAAACCAGACTATTGACAAAGACAAAGCCTGTTTTGTCTTTCCCGAGGCACCTGGAGATTGTGCCAGCTCCAGTAGACAGAGGCCAACCCTGCGAGGATCTTGAGGCACCGAGAGAAGGATCACCTCAAGCTGGATTCAGCTTCATGATGGTTTAGAGCTACACACGCTGCTCCCGAGCTGCCAGTGATCCAGACCCCCTCTGAACCTCAACGGCTCAGGTAGATTGTAGGAAATTCCAGTCCTGAACATTTGAGCGACTGAAATCAGTATAGCATCAGAAACTAATCCCATGTCTTCTAATAATGTTACCCAAGGGAGGCATGTATACAGAGAACAGCAGAGGTCCTAATACTGACCCTTGTGGGATCCCATGTTTTACTAGCATTTCACAGAACAGTTCTCCATTCAGATCTACAATGAAGATGTTCTTGGCCTTGGCTGATGCTCTGAGGACTTAGTTCAGAACTGAAATTCCCACAAACAGTTAACTTAAACGCATCTCCTGTTATACTGAACTTTCAGCTTCCTTACACACAGTTCAGGAGGCTGGAAGATCAATTCCTGCTCTCTGTTTCACCCTGATGAGGATGGGTTCCCTGTTGAGTCTGCTTCCTCGCAAGGTTTCTTCCTACTGCCATCTCATGGAGTTTTTCCCTCTGCACCATCACTGTAATTCTGATTTATACATATTTTATCATATTTTATCAAAATTTCCATAATTTTCTTTTGATTGTTTGAAGCTGCTATGCGACAATGACCCTTGTTAAAATCACTATACAAATAAAATAATATTAAATTGTATTAAGTGAAATTAAATGTTTTATCTTTTCAAGAAACATTTGTAATAATTTAATTCAATTCAATTCAATTTTATTTATATAACATTTTTCACAATGGTCATTGTCTCAAAGCAGCTTCACAAAAATTAAAGAAATTTTTAAAAAGAAAATTTATGGAAGTGTGTATGTGTGAGAAAAATGTGTCTAGATAATAATGAGATGAATGAATGATGAATGAAATGTCTCTGATGAGCAAGCCAAGGGTGACGGCGACGGTGGCAAGGAAAAACTCCCTGAGATGGCATTAGGAAGAAACCTTGAGAGAAACCAGACTCAACAGGGAACCCATCCTCATTTGGGTAAAAATAAATATAAATGATATAACATCATGTATGTTGAGCAGGTGAAAGTTCAATATGACAGAAGTTCTTTAAATTAATATGAAGTCCAGTTCAGCATAGGGACGAGTCAGTAGGTGCAGAGGGCAGATGAGGTCTGGATCACTGGAAGCACAGGAGCAGCATGTGTAGCTCCAACCATCATAAAGCTGAATCGAGCTGGAGCTGGTCCTTCTCTGGATGCCTCAGGAACCTCGCAGGGTTGACCTTTGTCTACTGAAGCTGGCACAATCTCAGATGTCTTGGGATGGGTAGAAAGGTAAAAAACATCTCACTCATCTTCTATAAGACTTTATCCTATATTCAGGGTCGCAGGGACCTGGAGGCTATCCCAGGAGGCTTAGGGCACAAGGCTGGGTACACCCTGGACAGGGTGCCAATCCATCACAGGGAACACACATACACACACACTCATTCACAGACTATGGGCAATTTGGGGACACCAATTAGCCTAACCGGCATATCTTTGGACAGTGGGAGGAAAGCGGAGTACCCGGAGGAAACCCACCAAGCACAAGGAGAACATGCAAACTCCATGCACACAGAAACTGGAATCGAATCCGGACCCTGGTGGTGCAAGGCGACAGTGCTAATAACTACACCACTGTGCCGCCGAGATAAAGAACAGATGGGGAGAATTAGCGTAGTTGCCATTCAGTATAGGTGTACTGGAGTATGAGATTATGGGATGAGTTACGTGTATGCCAGATTAAAAAGGTGCATCTTGAGTCTACTTTTGAACTGGGAAACCGTGTCTGCTCCCCGAACACTGTCTGGAAGGCTATTCCAAAGCTTTGGAGCTAAATATGAAAATGCCCCGCCCCCTGTTGTAGATTTTGAAATTGTGGGAACTACCAGAAGTCCGGAGCTTTGTGATCTTAAGGAACGTGGTGGATTGTAGCGTATCAGAAGACTGGTTAGGTATGTGGGAGCTAAACCATTTAAGGCCTTGTATGTAAGTAATAATATTTTGTAATTAATTCTAAACTGAACAGGTAGCCAGTGCAGGGATGATATGATCATATTTTCTGGATCTAATGAGAACCCTGGCGGCTGCATTTTGGACTAACTGAAGTTTATTGAAGATGCAGGACAATCACCTAGTAATGCATTACAATAGTCCAGTCTGGAGGCCATGAATGCATGAACTAGCTTTTGATGGAAAGAGGCTGTTTTTGTGATATTGGAAATATGATTTTCAAAGGACAAGTTACTGTCTAATATTAGATATTTTACTATATTTTACAGATATTTTACTGTCGAGCTTGTAGTAACAGTACATTCTTCTAAACGCAGGCTAATTTGTGAAAGCTGTTGTGCTTTTTTTTTGGGGGGGGGGGGGGCAATTAGTAATCTCTCTGTCTTATCTGAATTTAGTAAAAGAAAGTTATTGGTCATCCAATCTTTTATGTCCTGGACACACTCAGTTAGTCCAGAAAACTTAGGTATTTCATCTGGTTTTGTTGAGATATATAATTGGGTATCACCAGCATAACAATGGAAAGTAATCCCATGTCTTCTAATGATGCTGCGCAAGGAAAGCATGTACTGTATATTGAGAACAGCAAAGGTCCAAAAACTGACCCTTGTGCGACCCCATATTTCACTGGCATTACACCAGACGGTTCTCCATTTAGATCTACAAAATGGTAGCGATCAGACAGGTAAGATCTAAATCATTTTAATGCCTGTCCCTGAATACCTATATAATTTTGTAAGCAATTCAGTTTTATTTGTATAGCGCTTTTAACAATTGACATTGTCTCAAAACAGCTTTACACAATCAAAAGAATTATTTAAGTTTGTATGGAATGTGAATGTGTATGAATCAAAATGTTCAGATAGTCCCTGGTGAGCAAGCCCGAGGGCGACAGTGGCAAGGAAAAACTCCCTGAAATGGTAATAGGAAGAAACCTTGAGAGGAACCAGACTCGACAGGGAACCCATCCTCATCTGGGTGAAACAGATAGCAGGAAATTATCTGCATTTATACAGTGTTAAGTGTTAGGTTCAGCTATAATAGTTGATGTTAATTGATGTTATAATAGTTTATGTAAAATGGAGTCCAGTAGTTATTGGAGACTCAGATAGACTTGTAGAAAGTTCCAGTCCTGAACTATCGAATTGTCAAGTCCTCAGAGAAACAGCTGCTAACACCAGTCGAGGCCAGAACCATCTTCTAAGTAGATAGAATCATCACCAGACACCAGACGCATCCCAAAGAGACACACGGGGCATCCATGCGACGAGACCTCCAACCAGAAGCGGGGCACCAGGATGGATCAGACAGGTCCAGAGGGCAGAGGGAGTCTGGATCACTGGCAGCTCAGGAACCACATGTGTAGCTCGACAGAGAGAGAGAGAGAAAGAATGAAAGGGGGAGACAGGGGGAGAGAGGAAAGAGAAAGAGGGGGAGGAAGAGAAGAGGAGGAGAGATGGCAGTTAGGTATGGTCACAGTCACCTAATGTATAATGTGAATGTATATTTACTGTAGAGTGCAAGCAGGGACTCCGGCAGGACTAACTATGACATCATAACTAAAGGGGAGGAGCCAGAAAGAAACACAAACATGAGGGGGAACTGAGATGTAAAGCAAACAATCACCTCGCCGTCAACAAACCTGAGTGATCAAATGAGACTGAGGAAGGCGTGGCGGATCATAAGACACTAGCAGTTCGCTCAGATACTGCGGCGCGAGACCATTTAATGCTTTATATGTCAAGAGTAGTATTTTAAAATCAATGCGAAATTTCACATGGAGCTAATGCAGTGAAGATAGGATAGGGGTGATGTGCTCATATCTTCTGGTTCTAGTGAGGACTCTCGCTGCTGCATTCTGGACTAGCTGAAGCTTGTTTATGCACCT
>CM060127.1:1662500-1671913 GCA_030522415.1 Channallabes apus
TGCCCACACCCGGAATACCTACTCTGCGCCAACCGTGGCCTGCACGCCGTGCCTGAGAGCAACCGGTCCATGCGCGTGCTCGGCCTCGCTGGAAACTCTCTCTGTAACGTGAGCGCGCACGCTTTGGCGCGCTATGACCACCTGACGCGTCTTGACCTGCAATTTAACCAGATCCGGCGCATACACCCGAAAGCATTATCGCACCTCATGGAGCTCGAGGAACTGTACCTGGGACACAACCTGATTACGGAGCTGCAGCCCGGGACCTTTGGAACACTCCGGAAGCTTGCGGTGCTCTGCGGGAATGATAATGTGCTCCGGGAGCTGAGAGCAGGGACGTTCGGGAAGCTCGAGGGTCTGGTCCGGTTACGGCTCGATAAGAACTCCATAGAGCTCCTGAGCGAGTCTGTTTTTAAACACTTCTCCAGTCTGATGTTCCTGCACCTGGAGTCTAACCAGCTCCAACACATCCACCACGAAACCTTCTCCAGTCTCACCAAACTCCAGTTTCTGGATCTCTCCAATAATAAGCAGACGCAGCTGCGCCACACAGCCCTGTTCTCCCAGCTCAGGTCTCTGCTCACCCTGCTGCTCTCCAGAAACCACATCACACACGTCAGACCTCAAGTGTTTCAGAACCTGAAAAAGCTCACCAAACTGTCTCTGAGTAACAATAACATACTCAGTCTGGAGAACGGCACGCTGCAGGGCCTCACGCGCCTCCGGGAGCTGGCATTCGATGGCAACGAGCTGACTGAGATCCAGGCGGCCGTCCTGGACCCGCTCACGCGCATAGAACAGCTCAACCTCAGTGACAACCGGATCACACGTATCGATCCTGCCGCATTCACGCGCCTCGCCTGGCTCAGGGTGCTGGATCTAAGCAACAACCGGCTCAGGAGGATCTCAGGCGCTGCTCTCACATCAAACACCGCGCTCTTTCAGCTGGACCTGAGCGGCAACCAGTGGAAATGTGACTGTCAGATGGAGAAGCTGAAGAACTGGATGGAGGAGACACGCGCCCGAGGGAAGTTACTCACAACGATTGTGAGATGCCATCACCCGCCTAGTCTCGAAGGGAAATATCTGGACCGTGTGAATGACACGGAGCTGCTGGCAGAACGGAACAAAAGCAGGTATTGTCTACAGGATGGTGAGGCAGGAGGGCAGGAGACAGCACGTGCATCAGAGGAGAGGCAGAGGAGAGGAGGAGAGAAAGAGGAGCACACGGTGGGCCTGGCTGGTAAGGAAAATCACAAGAAGCCCAAAAGCAAGAGGAATAAAAAACTGAAACTTAGATCAAAATCTGCATCACGTGCTTCTGTGAAAGCACGCTCCTCTGAGGCTCTTCTTGGAACACTGACAACCAAAATGTTTCCTTTAATGGATAACATCAGCATGTGGGAGCTAAATGATTCCCTGCAGAACCCCGGCAGTCAGAACCGCGTGGGTTCAGTGCCACAGACCGGCGCGGAGCGGTACGCAGCCAGAAGCGCGGAGGTGACGGACGCGTGTCAGTTTAACCGTCAGTATATCGTGAATGTGAGCGTGCACAACGTGACCTTTGACTCGAGCATGGTGTCGTGGAGCACACCTGCAGACACACACACCGCCCGGGGACGAGCTCTGACGTTCCGAATCCTGTTCGACCGCTTTGGCCACTCTGTCCGTTTCCCGCGCTATGTTTACACTGACGGCTCAGCTCGAGCGGTGACGCTGCAGGAGCTCCGCCCGGACTCCACCTACATCACCTGTGTGGAAAGTGTAGTGGGCGGGGCTTCGTGCCAGGTGGCACCGCGAGATCACTGTGTGGGTTTCATCACCACGTCGCCGTCGACGGAAAGCGACATCAAACTTCAGCATGTGACCGCGGCCGTGCTGACGGTCAACGCGTTGCTGATCCTGCTGGTGGGCGGGGTCTGGCTGGGGCGTGTCCTTAGGAGGAGGCTCAAAACCCGGAAGACGTCTACGCACACTCACGTGCGTCATATATACTCCACGCGGAGGCCCTTCAGGTCTGCCATGGCGACCACATGTGTGTCGTCCGAGTTCAGCGGGTATCAGAGCGGGCGTCCTCTGGCCGAGGACGGAGATCTCATCCAGTTCCCCGCGGAGCGCTTCTACGACAGCAGCTGCACTCGCAGAGACGACGCCTCTGTAATACCGAGGCTCTCCGACTAAACCCATAATGTGTAATGTGAAGGATTGTGTGTGTGTGTGTGTGTGTGTGTGTGTGTGTGTGTGTGTGTGTGGTAAATGCTCAAATATTTATACTAGACAATTCGTTCTGCTCGTGCTTCAGTATCCAGACACAGATAAACACTTCTCTTACTATGAGAAGATGCTAGTGGTGTATAACTTCAAACAGCAGGTCAGTACACATGACTCTGAGGCTGTAGCCCCTCCTGCTGGTGTGGAGGAGAAAAACACCACCGTCACATCTACACACGATCTGATCATTATCTTGATATTGAGTGTGTGTTATGGATGACATTTTAAAGATGTATCTCAGTGACTTCGCTCATTAACTAACTGCCTGTCATTAATCACAGCTTTTAAAATAAACAGGAGGAAATATGCAGGTGAGCAAGTGTTTGTGTGTGTGTGTGTGTATGTGTGTGTGTGTGTGTGTGTGCATGTGTGTGTGTGTGTTGGGGGGGGTGTGTGTGTGTGTGTGTGTGCGTGTGTGTGTGTGTGTGTGTGTGTGTGTGTGTGTGCGTGTGTGTGTGTATGTGTGTGTGTTGGGGGGGGTGTGTGTGTGTGTGCGTGTGTGTGTGTGTATGTGTGTGTGTGTGTGTGTGTGTGTGTGTGTGTGCGTGTGTGTGTATGTGTGTGTGTGTTGGGGGGGGTGTAAGTGAGAAAGAGATCTTTTATAGCGGCCTAAATACAGTATCGGTGCTGATTTTATCATTTTTTTTCATGTTATACATATACAGTAATACAGAAGATGTGTGTGTGTGTGTGTGTGTGTGTGTGTGTGTGTATGTGAGACAAAGAAGCTACTACTGAAGTTTATGTAACATGGAAGTGACCGATCTCACTCTCACTAGTGACCGTTTCTAACTTCAGACGTGTTGGACAGATGATTTTACATTTTTCAGCGTTATACTGTCTCACTTCTAACAATAATCATTTAAAGTGCTAATTATTTATATTTCTTTAGAGTATTGATATTAAAATTGATATTAAAACTGGTGTAAGCTTCTAGAAGCGTATGACCTGTAAAACTGTGGCTTAAATTGGTTTTTGGTAAAATATATAAATCTGTAACCATGTCAAATTCATCTTACAATATCTGAACAATTGTGCTTTTTTTTAAATAATACACGTTTTTAGGTTTATGTCTTTTTATGTGAAAACTAAAAATTCCATCTGAATGACAATTAAGATCATTGAAACATTTGAATAAAAAAAAAGTTACAGACACTAAAACATAAAAGGGCCTGAAATTGTATTTACCAAATGTGGAGGTTTTTTATGTGTTTATGCATATTTGGTGAAAAAAAAAATAAAAACCGCCGCATTGATCAGGAAATAAGAAGCGTTTGATGGAGGTATTATGGTGTTATATGATCCTATCAGAAAATTCTCTTTTTTACTCAATGTCGAGACACTTTTTATCATATCTGGGCAGATAGAAGCAATAAAATGAATATATGAATATGAGGCATTGTTCATTAAAACATGCTGATGAATATTAGTAAAAATGATGATGTCATTATACTGTAGCTGGTGTTGTAAGCATGCGCGAGAGAAGCTCTGCCTTGATGGAGTTGGTTTTGTGTATTACACTAAAATATAATTCAGGTGTAACATCTATCTCAATAGATCAATAAAAAGTGTAAATAATTTCACCATTAACATGTTAAATGACCTTCTGATGATTATGAAGGTCAGGATGATGATCAACAAGAACAACAACATGACTGTAAGTTTATTTAGAAAAAGCAATAACATTTGTTAGTCAGTCGGTACAAAAATAAAGAAATACGGTTCTTTTTTTTTTTTTTTTTTTGGGAAAACTGTACATGGAAAATACCGTCTTCAGTTACAGCATTTCGACCGTATTATCTCCAGGTTTAATGCGTTAAACATTTCTTAACACTGCACTGGAATATTTGTGAAACATTCAACATTTTGTAACAAAATGCAGGAACAGCCAATGGCACAGTGTCGGGTTTTATTATTCCCGCTCTGATGAAATGTCCTGGTGCCGTGTGTGTTCACATGGAGAATACTGGAGATTAGAAATGTCTCAGACTGTGTTACTGTATATTACAATCGGATCCTCGTATACGTACAGTATGATGGACTAAACAGAGTTAATAAAGCAGGTCGGTTAATGAAGAGTTCAGTATATTTCCGTATGTGACACCTGAGAGGTTCACTCGAGAGGAACAA
Source organism: Channallabes apus (assembly GCA_030522415.1). Taxonomy (NCBI): domain Eukaryota; kingdom Metazoa; phylum Chordata; class Actinopteri; order Siluriformes; family Clariidae; genus Channallabes; species Channallabes apus. The sequence continues at coordinate 1,666,902 of CM060127.1, forward strand.
CTGCTTCCAGTCACATGAGGAGAAATGTGCAGCGCAGAGTAGAAGGTGCAGGTGCAACCCGAAGCCATACAAAACTATCTGTTCATATTTACACTATCATACATAGCCCTGATTGATAAGTACAAAAAACTGACTCGTGTTCTTGTCTGGCGTTTCAGCTGTTTCCACAGAGCTGGTTAGCTGAGGCAGAGGAAAACAAAGTGCTAGAAAACACACACACACACACACACACACACACACAAAACACATAGAGAGATATTGCCAGAAGTGACCGTCCCTGAGGAAATACCACTCTGACGGGAGTAAGGCAGCGAGGGTGAGGAGGAGGAGGAAGAGGAGCATGAGGAGGAGGAGGAAGAGGAGGAGGAGGAAGAGGAGGAGGAGGAGCATGAGGAGGGGGAGGAGGAGGAGGAGGAGGAGCATGAGGAGGAGGAAGATGAGGAGCAAGAGGAAGAGGAGGAGGATGAGGAGTACGAGGAGGAGGAGGGGGAGGAGGAAGAGGAGGAGGAAGAGGAGGAGGATGAGGAGTACGAGGAGGAAGAGGAGGAGGATGAGGAGGAGGAAGAGGAGGAGGAGGAGGACGAGGAGGAGGATGAGGAGTACGAGGAGGAGGAGGGGGAGGAGGAAGAGGAGGAGGAAGAGGAGGAGGATGAGGAGTACGAGGAGGAGGAGGAGGAGCTTGTCCAGGCGGCTTATTCCAGTCCGTCACAGTGTGAGAGGATCCAGCATCCTAAAGTGAAAGTGCTGCCTCGTGTCAGTCAGACGTCTCTTTATTTCTCCGTCTCGTGCTGGACGTCGCGCGCTGAGACGAACGGATCAGGAATCAGGTGACACATCATGAACACACGCTGACATTAATATCATCATACTTTCATTTCAATTTACAGCAAATTCACATCGTTATTAACCGTTAGTAGAAATGTGCCGGTGTGTGTCCCGTGTGCGTTTCGGATGCGGAGCGTGTGTGTGTGGTGAGGTGTGTGTGCGCCGCTGTGGTGCTGGACGACGACACACTGTTGTGTTGGACGTTTTGTGTCTGCACTGGACTTCCTGTCGGGCTGCCAACTGCATGTAAACATAAAGATAAAATCTATTAACTAACCAGCTTTCCTGAGTAGAGTGTGTGTGCATATGGACATTTTATTAGGTACACCATCCTGGCTTCACTCGCTGAACTTTTTATCATGTCCACCTTCCACACTGTTACAAGCTGCACGTTATAGACGTCCTGATTGTGTACTACACTCTCTCCTAATCTCTAAAAGTCATGAGTGACACTCAGTAATTGTGCACCTACACATTACCAGTCTAAAGTTTGTACACCCCTTCTAACTCCATGTTCGTTCCTGATGTTTATTTGCTTCTACACTGTAAAACAACACTGAAGGCGTCAAAAATCCACAATAATCTCCTTTGAACAGTTGATATTGAGATGTTTATCTGCTACTTCTGCTCTGTGAAGCTTCATAACGCCTCTAATCTGAGGTGCTGGTTGAGGTTAATTGGTGATTTCTGAGGCTGGTGACTCTACATGAACGTCTCCTCTGCAGCAGAGCTCAGTTCTGGTCTTGTTGTCCTGGGAAGGTCTTCATGAGGGACAGTTTCATCATCATGGAGCTCGATGGGTTTTACAAAACACACTCGATTATAATCAGAGGTGGAAAGTAACGAATTACATTTACTCGCGTTACTGTAATTGAGTAGCTTTTTTGTGTATTTCTACTTTTTAAAGTAGTTTTTAAAATCTGTAATTTTACTTTTACTTAAGTACGTTTTGTTTGAAGTATTGTAATTTGCTACATTTTAAATCATATTCGCTACTGAGTAAAAAATAAATGAATGAAAATATAAAATAATACAAATATTATGCTTTTGCGCTCGCGTGTGTGTATCATGTCCTGGTCGCGCGCCGCTCCAGACTCCACTCCAGGTTTTCTGACATCGGCATCTTCCTGACCTTCCACACGGTCGCTTCCGCCCTGAGTGACGTCATCGACTAGCGCGACCATGTATAAACCGGAGAGAGACGCGGGAAAGATGAAAGAGGTTGTGATTTTGGCGTTTTGATATTTGGTTGTGTATTCCGGTTTGACTTTTTGCCTCCAATTGACTTTGATTATTGCTTTGTCCCTTTGGTTTGGTTGGTCTTTGTATATATTTGTAGATAATTTCATTGTTTTTGGTTTAGGGAGTCCGGGAAGGTAACTGTATTTTTTATTTATTTATTTATTTATTTTTTGCAGGTAATCTAGCTACTAAATATAAATACCATTTTGGTTATTATTTTGTCCACCCTGAATCTGATCCTCCTCCTCCTCCTGTTGTGCGCGTGTGTGTGTGTGTGTGTGTGTGTGTGTGTGTGTGTATACAAACCTCATTATTTCATCAGTTAATGATTGGATCTAGTTCTTTCTGCCATATACCACCATTTCCATACAGTTTAAAATAGAACCCTGAACCATTCTTTTGCTCTATGGCCCTAGACTGGGACGTAACACCATATTTAAGTGACCACTTTGATTTTCAAGCACAACAAAGACAACAGCTTTATTATGCAAAGGTGTTCCTTCAGTTAAAAAACAACTAGTTTGAGATTTATATCTGCTCATCTTTTTTGAACTACGCTAGAATGCCTCATCCTACACCCCCCCCCCCCCCCCCCCCCCCCCCGCTGTTAAAAAAATAAAAAAGTAACTCTAACTTTTACTCTGAGTAAATTTTTAATGAGCTACTTTTTACTTTTACTTGAGTAGATTTTTATAATGGTAACTTTACTTGTACTTAAGTAAAATTTCACTGAAGTAACAGTACTTGTACTTGAGTACAAAATTTTATTACTCTTTCCACCTCTGATTATAATACTGTTCCTGTAGGAACCGTTCCAGAACAGCTGAGCTTCATGTCTTATACATCATAAACAATAACTGATTTCTTGTTGTTACTTAATTATCTGATACCATATGTGTTATTTCATACTTTAATGAAAAAAAATCCAGTATTGTTCTAGAATGTAGAACAAAAATAAATTGATTTATAAGGTGTGGCCAAACTTTTGACTGGTACTGTACGCAGCAGATGGATGTAAATGTAAAGTAAATGTAGATATTCCTAATAAAGTGACCACTAAGTGTATATGGTATGTGTTTCTCACCATGTGTCTCCTGCTGTCTCACAGTAACAGGACACTCTTTATGCGCCAGCAGGAGCTGCTTCAGTTGAATGACCTCTGATTTGAGTAGCGTGACTTCGTTCTGAAACACGACCACGTTAAGATTAGAACCTCACACTCCTGACCTGGACGTGTATTGTGTAATGCAGCTGTGGGTTTCTCTATAGAGGCTCGTCCACAGGAACAATAAACACATATTAACATTGTATAATTAATTACGTCCTGATTCATAGGCGACATTTAACCTCAAACACTAACTAGCACTTTTGAGTCACTAGGATTTATAATCGTCACCATTTCACAGATAAAAACTGATCTCCTGTTGCATTTCCAGATGCTGCACAGCTGTACTGAACATTTATAGAGTAATCAGCACCCCTAGTGGTCAACATCATGAACTGCAGGAAGCAGTATGAGAGCTCCATATGGGCAGGACTCACACTGCCCCATGCTGCCCCCATGCTGCCCCGTGCTGCTCTCTGAACATCTGCAGCGCAGAGGGACCTGACAGGACAGGTAATGGCAGGGTTGCCAGATTGGGCGAGTTTAAAACTTTCAGCAGCCACTAAGATCTTGTTTTATAAAAATTATAATCTGAATACAATAAAACAGCAGTGCTAGTGCAGACTGTGTGTGTGTGTGTGTGTGTGTGTGTGCATTATGTTCAGACCCATTATGCAGATGTTTCTGGGATAGTTCCAGGTGTGGTATGTTTGTGTGAAGGTGTATCTTTAAGCTATAAACCCTACCTGGAGCACAAGAGATGGTTGGTGAGCTGCTACACTGTACACTGGGTGAGATTCACCAGACAGAAGCCTCCCAGGGACACCCGTCCTAACCTCTCCACTTAATGTGTTTGAGATGAAGCACTAAACACTACGGTCACTAAAACCAGGAGGTGGCGCTGTTTCCGTACCTGTAGCTGCAGATTTGTGTGTGTAAGTTCCTCCGCCTTCTTTTCCAGTGAGATCACCCAGATTTTCCTCTTCTGTCTGCAGCGCGACGCTGCTGCTCTGTTCCGTTCCAGAAACTTGCGCCTGCGCTCGTCTGGATCTTCGTCTGCCGTCCGTCTGCGTTTCCCTCCACTCGTCTGGGAGGAGACTCTGCACACGGTGTGTTTTTGGGAACTGGAGATACCTTTAAAAAAAATTATATATTTATTATATATATATATATATATTATTATTATTATTATTTATTTATTTATTTATTTATTTATTTATTTTTAAGAATATTAAATCAAAACACTATCAGGTAAAACATACTTCCTCAGAACACTGTGTAGAAAGTGCTACCTGTGCAGGGATGGGTTGATGTGCCAGGTGTTTGGCTGCAGGCTGCACTGGGCCTGGGTGCAGGTGTGCAGGGGGCGAGTGGTGAGCACAGCTGTGAGGAGACTGCTCTTGACTTGGGGCGTGTCTCTGCAGTGACTGGCCGAGGCCGTGCTGCTGATAAGCTGGATGTGGCGATGCTGGTACGTGTGTCAGAGGTAACCCCATCCTCACATGCTGCTGCGGCATCATGTCCATCATGTGACCCATGGGGTTCTGGTTCCCATTGGATGCCATTGGGTGAGTCTGGCATGTCATGACCTTTGACCTCTAATGGAACATGAATGGGAAGAGATTATTGGTCAGTGTGTCATTACAGTTTCATGAACACTGCAGCGGTTCCATGTGAGACATAAATCCTGGTGTAGATGTAAAAGTAGAGGGTGATGCACTGGATCCAAACTCATGCTGTTTCACACACAGTGGGTAGAAACATGAAGAATTAAACTAAAAGATAAAAACGAATCCTGAGACAATACCCTCCATTGATAAATTAAATACAAGCGGAATGT
>CM060127.1:1672113-1704613 GCA_030522415.1 Channallabes apus
ATTAAGGTTATAGTAAAGGGGTAGATTACAGTTATAGTAAAGGGGTAGATTACGGTTATAGTAAAGGGGTAGATTACAGTTATAATAAAGGGGTAGATTACAGTTATAGTAAAGGGGTAGATTACGGGTATAGTAAAGGGTTGGATTACGGTTATAGTAAAGGGGTAGATTACAGTTATAGTAAAGGGGTAGATTACGGTTATAGTAAAGGGGTAGATTACAGTTATAGTAAAGGGTTAGATTACGGTTATAGTAAAGGGTTAGATTACGGGTATAGTAGAGGGGTAGATTACGGTTATAGTGAAGGGTTGGATTACGGTTATAGTGAAGGGGTAGATTAGGGTTATTGTAAAGGGGTAGATTACGGTTATAGTAAAGGGTTAGATTACGGTTATAGTAAAGGGGTAGATTACGGTTATAGTAAAGGGTTAGATTACGGTTATAGTAAAGGGGTAGATTACGGTTATAGTAAAGGGTTGGATTACGGTTATAGTAGAGGGGTAGATTACAGTTATAGTAAAGGGTTAGATTACGGGTATAGTAGAGGGGTAGATTACAGTTATAGTAAAGGGTTAGATTATGGTTATAGTAAAGGGTTAAATTACAGTTATAGTAAAGGGTTAGATTACGGTTATAGTAAAGGGTTAGATTACGGGTATAGTAGAGGGGTAGATTACGGTTATAGTGAAGGGTTGGATTACGGTTATAGTAAAGGGGTAGATTAGGGTTATTGTAAAGGGGTAGATTACAGTTATAGTAAAGGGTTAGATTACGGTTATAGTAAAGGGTTAGATTACGGGTATAGTAGAGGGGTAGATTACGGTTATAGTGAAGGGTTGGATTACCGTTATAGTAAAGGGGTAGATTAGGGTTATTGTAAAGGGGTAGATTACAGTTATAGTAAAGGGTTAGATTACGGTTATAGTAAAGGGTTAGATTACGGTTATAGTAAAGGGGTAGATTACGGGTATAGTAAAGGGTTGGATTACGGTTATAGTAAAGGGGTAGATTACAGTTATAGTAAAGGGGTAGATTACGGGTATAGTAAAGGGTTGGATTACGGTTATAGTAAAGGGTTGGATTACGGTTATAGTAAAGGGGTAGATTAAGGTTATAGTAAAGGGGTAGATTACAGTTATAGTAAAGGGGTAGATTACGGTTATAGTAAAGGGGTAGATTACGGTTATAGTAAAGGGGTAGGTTACAGTTATAGTAAAGGGGTAGATTACGGTTATAGTAAAGGGGTAGATTACGGTTATAGTAAAGGGGTAGATTACGGTTATAGTAAGGGGTTAGATTACGGTTATAGTAAAGGGGTAGATTACGGTTATAGTAAAGGGGTAGATTACGGTTATAGTAGAGGGGTAGATTACAGTTATAGTAAAGGGGTAGATTACGGTTATAGTAGAGGGGTAGATTACAGTTATAGTAAAGGGGTAGATTACAGTTATAGTAAAGGGGTAGATTACGGTTATAGTAAAGAGGTAAATTAGGGTTATAGTAAAGGGTTGGATTACAGTTATAGTAAAGGGTTGGATTACAGTTATAGTAAAGGGTTGGATTACAGTTATAGTAGAGGGTTGGATTACAGTTATAGGAGAGGGTTGGATTACAGTTATAGTAAAGGGGTAGATTAAAGTTATAGTAAAGGGTTAGATTACGGTTATAGTAAAGGGGTAGATCACGGGTATAGTAAAGGGTTGGATTACGGTTATAGTAAAGGGGTAGATTACAGTTATAGTAAAGGGGTAGGTTACAGTTATAGTAAAGGGGTAGATTACGGTTATAGTAAAGGGGTAGATTACGGTTATAGTAAAGGGGTAGATTACGGTTATAGTAAGGGGTTAGATTACGGTTATAGTAAAGGGGTAGATTACGGTTATAGTAAAGGGGTAGATTACGGTTATAGTAGAGGGGTAGATTACAGTTATAGTAAAGGGGTAGATTACAGTTATAGTAAAGGGGTAGATTACGGTTATAGTAAAGAGGTAAATTAGGGTTATAGTAAAGGGTTGGATTACAGTTATAGTAAAGGGTTGGATTACAGTTATAGTAAAGGGTTGGATTACAGTTATAGTAGAGGGTTGGATTACAGTTATAGGAGAGGGTTGGATTACAGTTATAGTAAAGGGGTAGATTAAAGTTATAGTAAAGGGGTAGATTACGGTTATAGTAAAGAGGTAGATTAGGGTTATAGTAAAGGGTTGGATTACAGTCATAGTAAAGGGGTAGATTACAGTTATAGTAAAGGGGTAGATTACGGTTATAGTAAAGAGGTAGATTAGTGTTATAGTAAAGGGTTGGATTACAGTTATAGTAGAGGGGTAGATTACAGTTATAGTAGAGGGGTAGATTACGGGTATAGTAGAGGGGTAGATTACAGTTGTAGTAAAGTTGTAGAATATAGTTATGATTATAATGAGGGGTGGATCAGGGCTATAGTTATGGTTATAGAAAGGGCCTAGATCGCGGTGCAGTGGTACCGGGCTTGGCGTGCTTTGTGTTTCGGACTGGAAGTTGCCTACAGTCAGTGACAGCGTACAGATTTCTACTTCTCTTTGTCCTTTAATCCAGACACTTTCACCTCCTGCTAGTTGCTTTTATCTGGATTGATGTAATGTAACGTCAGGACATTTGATGTACAGTATCTATGGTGTGTGTGTAGCTATCGCTGTGCTGCAGGGTCACATGATGTGCGAATGCTCTCAGCAAAATTCACTCTGAACTCGTCTGAATCAGACCACAGCATCAGTTTGGTTACGTGTTTCCCTGTTTGTCTAAACACACAGGAATGTTGTATGATGTCAGGCTTTCCTTCTGTCTTTCTCTGCATGGTGTTTAAATTGTGTTTACTATGTGTGTGTGTGTGTGTGTGTGTGTGTGTGTGTGTGTGTGTGTGTGTGTGTGTGTGGGAGAAGCACAGGTACCCACATGTCCAGGACTTAATCTGCAGATCTCTCTCTCCTGGTTATTGTTATTGCCTGAACAGGTATCAGGTGAGCTCATACAGACTGAGGCAGCAGTGTGTGTGTGTGTGTGTGTGTGTGTATGTGTGTGTATATGTGTGTTTGTGTTTAACACACTCTGCTAAAAAGAGTTTCTGCTTTAATACTATAAAAACTCATTCAATTGAGGACCATAAATATTTGGACTTTTACAAAGTTATTGTCATGTCAGCTGTCTGTCTCAGAGCATTGAAGTTAAAATGAATTGAATTTAGAACTTCAAGGCCTCCGAGTGGCGCAGTGGTAAAGCTCTCACCCGATCATCCGGAGATCGCTTGTTCGGTTCCCGGGTGATGCTGTAACCTCTCGCAGCCGGCGGTCTAGAGAGAGCTGATTGGCCGAGTTCTCTCAGAGGGGAGGGATGAGAGGTACTTCATGCTCCCACATTAATCACGGCTCTACAGCCAATCAGGGGCGTCTGTGAGCTCACGCAAGCGGAAGGAGGGGATAGCGCTGTCCTCCGAGTGTGTTACTCCGCCCCTAACGGTGCGTGAGCGAGCAGTTCGAAAAGTGGCTGGCGGTTCAGAGGAAACCATCGGCCCTCCAGATTGAGTAGTAGTAGTAGCCTTAATGTGGGAGCCCCCTACTGACGGGGAGGAATTGGACACAAGTAAATTGGGGATAAAGTCGGGGGGAAAAAAAAAGAAAATTGTTGTGCCTTTTTTGCAGATATTTATTTAAATATTTTTACACATTTATATGTTTAAATAAATATGCCTTTAGTTGTATCATTTTTAAATATATATAAAAATGTTTTGAACTGTATACATGGTGACTGGATTTACAACAAAAAAATTACAACAGTTGTCAAATAGTAAACGTAAAAAAAAAAAAAAAATCTTAAACTTTTAAATTGTCTTATAACGGGATCCTCACGTGTCTAGGGTAACACTTTTTCCAAATTGTTTGTACAGCACCAGTCAAAAGTATGGACACAGGTTTTTTTTCCCTACATTCTAGAACAATACTGGACATTTTTCCAAACTGTAAAACAACACATAGAATTAGGAAATTAAGAAACAAAAAAGGCAAGTTGTTATTTTAAGTTGTAATTTTCTAATCCGATAATCCTGTACGCTATCTTGCTCTTTTCCCACACATGACACGATCCATACATATTCATTAAAAAGAGAAATATATTACACACTATGATGCTGATGCGTATCATAAAACTATAAGTCCCTGCACATTAAAATCAACGATCAATCAATTTTCTGTCTCAAAACCAAACTAGCTGATGTTGATTTCTTCGTCACCGCGAGCGACACGGTGTTTCATGTCACCGGAGGTTCCTGATTCTCAAGTGATTCGCTCCATCTCTGACTCACTGACGCCGCTGTAGATCCTGAGGCTCCTGGTGTTCTGATGTCTCTCTCTCTCTCTCTCTCTCTCGCCTCAAGCCTTTGTACTGTTGTTTAAATAGATCTTCAGTGATACACACAAACCTCAATCCCAAACTTCTGTGCACTTTATTTAAAAGCCCAAGGTACAGAGAGGTGATGATGTGTAACTTGGAGTTGTACAGTGACTGAAACCACACACACACACACACACACACACACACACACACTAACAGGAGTTTCAGTGGCGGGTCCCTGTCCTGTCTTGTGTTTGTGTGTTTCGTAATTACAGCGACTGGTACAGACAGAAACAGGCTAAATAATGGAGACAGCTCAGGACTGAAGTGACCTGATTACAGTTTTACTTCTTGTCCTTTTCCATTGTGTTGTGTTAGCGCCATCTTCAGGACACCAAACACGTTCCAGTTGTCAATAAACATCAGGGCCTGTATTCACAAAGCTTCTTAGAATTCTCTCAGAGAGCTCCTATCCTAGCTTAAAAAGTCCTAGCTGGGGGCCAGGGGTAGCTCAGTGGTTAAGGCATTGGACTACGGTTCGGAAGATCCCAGGTTCAAACCCCACAACCACCAAGTTGCCACTGTTGGGCCCTTGAGCAAGGCCCTTAACCCTCAACTGCTCAGATGTGTAATTAGATAAAAATGTAAGTCGCTCTGGATAAGACCGTCTGCCAAATGCCTAAATGTAAATGTAATGTCCTAGACTAAAAGTGATTTAGGAAACTTCTGAGAGCTACTCTGAGGAAGGAAAGTACAAAACCCTTTATCTTAGTGAGGAGGTGTGGTCGACCCCGTTGCTAGGGATGATGCAGCGATTCAAGGTCTGTGATTGGTTAATAAAAAATAACCTCTGACCTCTGTAAAGGTCTTGAACAGACAGTGAAATCATAATGTTTAAAGAAATTGTATAATCATGACTACAGGCTACTTTATGCAAAGTTTCTGTTATAGGCTAAATATCTTAAAGATAATTAAACAGACAAAATGTTTACTACATTTAAGTTCTTACATTTATTTATCATAATGATTTTATTACTTTGAATCTATTTCAGATTGATGGGAGCAAAATGGCTCAGCTTTTACTAATGTACATGTTTACAGGACAGTCTGATTAAGTTGCACTTATGGATGGTCTGTAGCCAACAATCCAAGAGAGACGGAAGGAGGTAAAACATGAAAATCAAATTGGACAGTAGAACAGTGTTTACTTTTAGCTTTACATTTAGTGTTTGGAGAATATTTCTTCTCTCCGCCATTTTGTCCTGGACTTCCTCCGCCATTTTTAGGACTCCCAGCTAGGACTTTTTAAGCTAAGATAGGAGCTCTCTGAGAGAATTCTAACAAGCTTTGTGAACATTAGAGTAAGAAATGTGACTGAAAGTGGTTGTGGCAGGTACAGTAGGGGCGTCATTTCCCTGTAGAATTTGGTCTTTAAGACTAGGCTTATTCTGTTGATTGTTAATCATTAAACAGTTGCTGTTTCTCTTTCTCCTGCCTGAACCTCAGACACAATCGCTCTCAGGGTCTGAAAATACCAAAAAACATTCTCCGAATACATCACATCACTACGCTCACTAAAGTGGATTTGTGCAGATTTTCCGCATTGTTTAGTGACAATATACACCCCTGAGCAAAATCTTAAGGGACACATTCCAGGTATTCGCATTCTGGTGGATCGTAACCAGGCTGTAAGAGCTGCTACAAAATGTCAAAAGAAGAAAAAGGAGCAAAAGACAAAAAATTTATTGACAATTTATTGAAAACTACATTTAAACTCAAACAGGCTGTTCATCAGCTTCTTTTTAATAACGTCAAACGCTCGTTTCGGCATGCGTGATGGCACTTTTTTCAGGAGGCGAGTTGGACGTTGCTTTGTATGGTGAAGATGGCTTCACGAAGGGCATCCACAGTCTGGAACTGATGTCCGTTTTTGTAAACTTCCCTTGCCATCGATCCCCAAACATTCTCAAGGGGATTTACAGTATATCAGGGGAACACGCAGGATGATCCAGAAGTGCTACATTATTGTCCTGGAAGAAGTTCTTCATCCGACGGGCTTTGTGAACTGCAGCATTGTCCTGTTAAAAGACCCAGTCATTACCACACCGATGTGGGCCATCAGTCAAGCCTGCTACATGTCCACATGGTCAGCCTCTGTGTGATGGACCTCCACAACCTGAAACTCATTCCATTCCATTGAAGGGAAAAGCACCCCAGATCATGATGGAGCCTCCTTCAAACATCTCCAGTGGGATCTCCTTGTCGTGCCAGTATTGTTGGAAGCTATCAGGACCATCCAGATTTAAATTTTTCTTCCATTTTTCTAAAACTCTCTTCTATCTTTCAACGTCCCATGTTTGTTGCTCCTTTGCAAATTCCAAACGGGCAAGTTTGTGGTGTGGGAGGAGACGTAGCCTTCGAAGATGTTTTTTATTCAAGCCCTTCTCTCGCAGATGCCATCTTATGGTTAATTCAATTCAATTTTATTTGTATAGCGCTTTTAACAATTGTCATTGTCTCAAAGCAGCTTTACACAATCAAAAGAATTATTTAAGTTTGTATGGAATGTGGAAGTTTATATGGTTATTGGGCTGCAGTCAGCATCAGTAAGGGCCTTAATTTGGGTCGACGATCAGCCTGTGACTTCATGGGCAGCCTGTCGGATCCTCTGGCAAGTGAAATTTTGGGTCTACCACTTGATATATTTTGTCCCATACTGTAACTCTCTGGATCTTTTAAGAAATGTCCATCCTCTGCAGCAATGGCACATTGTGAGAGTCCTGGATGTTGATCACCAGTCACTCACAGTCTTGTATGTCCTTCACACATTGCTTAATTGCTATGATGGTGATGATAATGGTGGTGGTTATGTTGCTGGTGATGATGTTGATGATGGTGGAGATGATGGTGAAGTTGATCACCAGTTTCACAGTCTCTTATGTCCTTCACACATTGCTCACTTGCTATGGTGATGATGATCATGATGGTGATGATAATTGTGGTGGTGATGATGATGGTGATGATAATTGTGGGGATGATGATGATGATGATGGTAATGATTATGATGGTGATGTTGGTGATGATGTTGATCATGATTGTGATGGTGATGATGGTGATTATCATGATGATCGTGATAGTGGTGATGATGGCGGTGGTGACTCTTATGTTGATCATCAGTCTCTCACAGTCTCTTATTTCCTTCACACAGTGCTCAATTGCTATGATTATGATGGTGGTGTTGATGATCGTGATGGGGACTGTGACCATACCCAACTGTTACCTCTACTCTGTCTGACCCATCCTGGTGCACCGCTTCTGGTTGGAGATCTCGTCACAGGTATGTCCTGTGTGTATCTTTGGGATGCGTCCGGTGTCTGGAGACAGTTTCACTCTACCATAAAGACGGTTCTGGCGTTGACAGATGGTGATGTTCATTCGTGATGATAATAGTGATGATGGTGATGTTGGTGATGATGATGGTGATGATGATTGCGGTGATGATGGTAGTGATGATGATGGTGGTGATGATGGTAGTGATGGTAGTGATGATGATCATGATGGTGATGATGGTGATGATGGTAGTGATGATGATTGTGGTGATGATGGTAGTGATGATGATGGTAGTGATGATGGTAGTGATTATGATGGTGGTGATGATGGTAGTGATGATGATCATGATGGTGATGATGGTGATGATGGTAGTGATGATGATTGCGGTGATGATGGTAGTGATGATGGTAGTGATTATGATGGTGGTGATGATGGTAGTGATGATGATCATGATGGTGATGATGGTAGTGATGATTGCGGTGATGATGGTAGTGATTATGATGGTGGTGATGATGGTGGTGGTGGTGATGATGGTAGTAATTATGATGGTGGTGATGATGATGGTGATGATGATGATGGTGATGATGGTAGTAATTATGATGGTGGTGATGATGGCGGTGGTGGTGATGATGATGGTGATGATGGTAGTAATTATGATGGTGGTGATGATGATGGTGATGATGATGATGGTGATGATGGTAGTGATGATGGTAGTGGTGATGATGGTGGTGATGATGGTAGTAGTGATGATGATGGTGATGATGGTAGTGGTGATGATGGTGGTGATGATGGTAGTAGTGATGATGATGGTAGTGGTGATGATGGTGGTGATGATGGTAGTAGTGATGATGATGGTAGTGGTGATGATGGTGGTGATGATGGTAGTGATGATGATTGCGGTGATGATGGTAGTGGTGATGATGGTGGTGATGATGGTAGTAGTGATGATGATGGTGATGATGGTAGTAGTGATGATGATGGTGATGATGGTAGTAGTGATGATGGTGGTGATGATGGTAGTGATGATAGTAGTGATGATGATTGCGGTGATGATAGTAGTGGTGATGATGGTGGTGATGATGGTAGTAGTGATGATGATGGTGATGATGGTAGTGGTGATGATGGTGGTGATGATGGTAGTGATGATAGTAGTGATGATGATTGCGGTGATGATAGTAGTGGTGATGATGGTGGTGATGATGGTAGTAGTGATGATGATGGTGATGATGGTAGTGGTGATGATGGTGGTGATGATGGTAGTAGTGATGATGATGGTAGTGGTGATGATGGTGGTGATGATGGTAGTGGTGATGATGGTGGTGATGATGGTAGTAGTGATGATGATGGTGATGATGGTAGTGGTGATGATGGTGGTGATGATGGTAGTAGTGATGATGATGGTAGTGGTGATGATGGTGGTGATGATGGTAGTGGTGATGATGGTAGTGGTGATGATGGTGGTGATGATGGTAGTGGTGATGATGGTGGTGATGATGGTAGTGGTGATGATCATGATGGTGATGATGGTGGTGATGATGATGGTGATGATGGTAGTGATTATGATGGTGGTGATGGCGTTGGTGATGATGATGGTAGTGATGATCATGATGGTGATGATGGTAGTGATGATAATTGCGGTGATGATGGTAGTGATGATGGTAGTGATTATGATGGTGGTGATGGCGGTGGTGATGATGATGGTGATGATGGTAGTGATGATTGCAGTGGTGATGATGGTAGTGATGATCATGATGGTGATGATGGTAGTGATGATCATGATGGTGATGATGGTAGTGATGATTGCGGTGATGATGGTAGTGATGATGGTGATGATGGTAGTGATTATGATGGTAGTGATGATTGCGGTGGTGATGATGGTAGTGATGATGGTAGTGATTATGATGGTGGTGATGATGATGGTGATGATGGTGGTGATGGTGGTAGTGATGATTGCGGTGGTGATGATGGTAGTGATGATTGCGGTGATGATGGTAGTGATCATGATGGTGGTGATGATGATGGTGGTAGTGATGATTGCGGTGGTGATGATGGTAATAATTATGATGGTGGTGATGATGGCGGTGTTGATGATCATGATGGTGATGATGGTAGTGATGGTGATGATGGTAGTGATGGTGATGATGGTAGTGATGGTGATGATGATGGTAGTGATGGTGATTGCGGTGATGATGGTAGTGATCATGATGGTGATGATGGTAGTGATGGTGATGATGGTAGTGATGGTGATGATGGTAGTGATGGTGATGATGATGGTAGTGATGATGATTGCGGTGATGATGGTAGTGATCATGATGGTGATGATGGTAGTGATGGTGATGATGATGGTAGTGATGATTGCGGTGATGATGGTGGTAGTGATGATTGCGGTTGTCATGATGGTAATAATTATGATGGTGGTGATGATGGCGGTGTTGATGAT
Organism: Channallabes apus; assembly: GCA_030522415.1. Lineage (NCBI taxonomy): Eukaryota > Metazoa > Chordata > Actinopteri > Siluriformes > Clariidae > Channallabes > Channallabes apus. The sequence continues at coordinate 1,682,246 of CM060127.1, forward strand.
CATGATGGTGATGATGGTAGTGATGGTGATGATGATGGTAGTGATGATGATTGCGGTGATCATGGTAGTGATCATGATGGTGATGATGGTGCTGATTGTGGTGGTGGTCTATGACGATCCCTTAAATCTGTATAATCTGTGGAGGAGATTTCTCCCTCCTTTACTCTCCAGCTCCTTTTACACACACTTCACTTCCTCACTGTAATCTGCCTTAAGCCTCTTCTTCTCATTAAATACACGTGTGGTTTATTATTCAGGTTATTCATTTAAGGTTTAATCACCAGAACAGATACAAATTTTGCATAAAATGAGAACTAGCGCCATGCAGTGGCTGTGCCGAGGATTACACCTGAAAGGTGCAGGGACTTTTTCCAGTTGATGTTAAAGAGCACTTTTATTTGCTTTGTCTAAGAGCTGTGCTACCAGACTGTGTCCAGACAGACTGTGTTTGGTGAAGAGCGTCTGTCTGCAGTCTGTTACTGTCACCTGCGCCAGGTTCATACTGAGGTCACCTCAACGCTGTTTGATATTAAATAATAAACTTATTTACAATTAAAATAATTAACGATTTTAGATTTTTAAAAAAATTCCCCATCATTTAGAGTCAGTGCAGGAGAGCAGACCTATTATAGTTATTATCGTACATATTATTATTATTATTATTATTATTATTATTCAGCAGAAAGAATAATAATTGGCTTCTGAAATCTTCTGCGTCACCATCACTCATCGACCCGACACAGTAATAGTTTAAGAGTGTAACCGTGTGTCCAAATTAATATTCAGAATCTTTTTGAAGTACTGGTTATACAGTGTGTGTGTGTGTGTGTGTGTGTGTGTGTGTGTGTGTTAGACTTTTATAGGCCAATTAGTGAGAACCAGTGGAAATTCCCTCATACCAGCCTGCCGTGTGTGTACGTGCTTGTACGTGTGTGTGTGTGTGTGTGTGTGTGTGTGTGTGTGTGTAGGCTTATTTTTCTTTATGTATGTTTTTTTCTCTGTTTAGCATGTGTGTGTTCCATGTGTGTGTGTGTTCTTGCAGCTTCCTGCGGGAATGTGTTGTGTACCGCTGTGTGGTGGAAACTATAATCAGATCCGGGTTTGTGTCTCTCGCCGTCCGTCTGCTCGTCTATCCGGAGACCCGCTGATCTCACACACGCTTAAACACTACACGGGTTTTAATTAGCCATCTGGAAAACAAGTCTACTGCCCCATACCATACCAGGCTTTCACACACACACACACACACACACACACACACACACACACACACACACAAACCATATTCCACGTCGGTGTCCAGCTGCACCACAAGGTGGCGTATTTGTCCTCCAGTAGTTAGCAGTTAACACACTCTGTTGTAAAGTCTCAGCAGCAGTCGGGCGTGTCCCTGTCACTCACACATGGACATCATGGACCCCCCTGATGTGTGTCACCTGACTGCAGAAACACCTGAGTGACCTTCACGTCGAGGCGAATCAGTAACACCTGAGGAATCTACAGAGGCTTTCATCAGGGATCGGGATGCATGTTAATTAAAATGTTCTTTGCTGGGTGTCGTGTCAGTGTGTCTGCGATGTGTCCAGTGTCTCACACTGTCCCCTGCTGCTCTCTGAACGTCTCCAGTGCAGGAGGAACCGACAGGACAGGTGAGGACAGGGTTGACAGTTTGGGTGAGTTTAATACAGTCAGCAGCCGCTAAGATCTTGTTTTGAAATGGACTGAGAGACTTGAGCAGTGCAGACTACGTCTCTGGACCAGGGTTAGGGTTGTGGTTTGTGTGTGTGTGTGTGTGTGTGTGTGGATGGTTTAAAAGTGTATCTGTGAACGCTGATGAATGATATTTACCTGGAGCAAAGGTGAGAGTTGGTGTAAAACTGGGTGACTGGATGCAGTCGACTCCGAGCTGTAGATCACAGGGTCACTGCTGGGTCACTGCTGGGTCACTGCTGGGTCACTGCTGGGCCTCGAACCCTCTCTGCTCCTGGCGCACTGTATGCTGAACCTGCACTCGGGCCCCAGCTTCCTGAAAATTTGAAACGTGCTAAAAGAATAATAATTCCACTGTGCTGTAAATTGAGATCTTTTCCACATGAATGCTGCACGACACGTTGATGTAAACTCACTTTGTTTAGAAACTATTAGAATTTAGAAATTAAACCAATGTGAGATACAAAACTATTCAGTTTTACACAAATAAAAACAAATATTCAGTTTTGAGATCATTTCCCTAATTCAGGGTTGATGGGTCTAATGATGTAAACCTTAACCCTAATCCCTAGCCCCTAACTCATAACCTTAACCCAAAACAATCTAATCAGATGCCCTGCGATGGATTGGCACCCTGTCCAGGGTGTACCCCGCCTAGTGCCCGAAGTCTCCTGGGATAGGCTCCAGGTCCCCCGCGACCCTGAACACAGGATTAAGCGGTATAGAAAATGAATGAATGAATGAATGAATCTAATCAGATGGTTGCGTTGGTGCTGAGATGGTAACAGGAGGAAACCTGGAGAGGAACCGGACTCAACAGGGAACCCATCCTCATCTGGGTGATAACGGATAGCAGGGATTGATCTGCACTCATACTGTGTGTTAGGAGGCTGGAAGTTGAGTATAACAGGAGATGTGGAGAAGTTCAGTTCTTGGAGGATCAGGTAGACTGTTGGAAACTCCAGTCCTGAACTATCGAGCGACTGCAGTCACGAGTCTGCATCAGCCGAGGACCCGAAACCCTCATCCTTAACCTTCATGCCTGTAACCCTTAACCTTAACACTATCTCTTAACCCCAATTCTTAACTCTTCACCATTAACCCTAACACTAGGCTAAAGTTTAAGCTGTTATACATGTTAAGATGTTTATATGTTATAATTTTATCCTTCTTTAAGTTGTAATCATTAAACAATAAGATGTAATAACTGCAGTATCCTCGTCGAGGAAGCACTAATACAGCTGTTAGGATGAAGGAGAACATGTGCAGGAACCAGGTACAACCATAGAGCATACGTGTGTGTGTGTGTGTGTGTGTGTGTGAACAGGCTTTAGAATATGTGGCATCTTGTTTTATTACGGGGAAGTTCCAGATGTTACCACATGAGGACAGTCACAGCACACAAATTACACCCGGAGACACACTTATACAGGTATACACACACACACACACACACACACACACACACATAAACACGGTTTAGGATTGTTTGAAACTGTGCCTGGTTTGCCTCAGGCAGTGGAAGTTGCCTGCTGTCTCGATTTTGTGTGTGTTTAAGTGTGTGTGTGTGTGTGTGTGTGCGCGTCCGCGTGTGTGATGAAAATTCAAAACAAGTTTTTCCTTGTTTTCTTTCGTTCAGACGTGTGAAAAAACACCCTTATCCTGTGTAACTAACTGTAGGTGTATAGTTTTATACAGTTTTATACAGTCGACATTCTCACAAAGCAGCTTTATGGGAACAAAAATCCTCGGTATAAATTGTAAATTGTGTATATATATATATATATATATACACTGTATAACACATACATGTTTAGCTTTATCAGTTTGTCCCTAATGAGCAGCCAGAGGTGACGGTCCCTGAGACAACGTGAGAAAGAGGAACCTTAAGAGGAACCTGACTTTAGGTTTTGAGCCTAGACTTAAACACTGAGACTGTGTCTGAGTCCCGAACACTATTTGGAAGACTATTCCATAATTTTGGGGCTTTGTAAGAATAAGCTCCGCCCCCAGCTGTAGTTTTCACAATACGCGGTACTGATAAGCAGCCTGCATCCTCTGACCGAAGGAGCCACAGGGAGCCGATGCAGTGAAGATACCGTAGGTGTGATGTGCTCAGGTGCTCATGTGCTCACGTCCTCATGTCCTCATATCTTCTTCATTTTCTTCTGGATGATATTATTATATTTTCACGTTATGGTTTCTGGAAGCACACACACAGCTCGCCGTACAGATTTTAATATCAGTTGCCTCTCTGGTCTCAGCTACTGTTATAACTATTTTTGGTGTAGCGCCACCAATAGTGCAGATTATTGAGATACATATGCAAGAACACGGCTACAACACATCAGAGGAGTGTGTTTACATTTCTGCTATTGTGAATTGTTTTATGTTTTTTCTTCTTCTGTACATCATCATGAGACTGACTTCAACAAACCTCAGATTTTTAATATGCCTGACATGTTGTTATCACCTTTCGCATCTCCATGGGGACAGAGTGTTGATGGTCCCACTGACGTCTGGTCTTCATCTGTTACTGAAGAGCTGGGTCTAAAAGGTGCTTGGCCCCGGCTGCTTGCGGTTTTGATCGTTTGTATTATTTGTGTTACAGATACAGATCCTCGAGTGCTGGAGAAACAGGAGCTGCAGCAGCCCACGTACGTCGCCCTGAGCTACATCAACAGGTGTGTTCGTGTGTGATGACGTTAGTACATTTGTAATGCTTAATGAAATCGTTTTGATACGCTGGTAATCAATCTATCAGGGAAAAGATATATAGAGCTTTAAATGTTTTTAGGAGCTCAGTGAGCTTCATTATAGTGTAACAGAGAAAGTTTGGCGCCTCCAGCCCTCTTCCTGAAGCTGGATATATGGAGTGACCAAGAACCCAATGTCCAGTCGAACATCTTCAATGGAGAGGAGAGAACCTGAAGGAAGGAGGAGCATCACATGAATCGTAGTGAGAAGCGAGAGAAGCCACTCGAGAGAAGAAGACGTCTCCACATCGACTTGCTAGGAGTGTAGAGACTTAGCTAAGAAGACTTGAAGCTGGAACTGCTGCTAAAGAGCTTCGACAGAGAACCGGAGAAAGGCTCAGAACGTGCAGCGGAAACAAATTAATACAAATTAATTAAAAAACAAGTTTAAAATTAAGTATATAACAGTTGGTTGTGCAATATAGTAAATGTGTGTGTGTGTGTGTGTGTGTATGTGTGTGTGTAGATTCACGACTGAAGCAGCGCGCAGGGAGCAGGAGAACCAGAAGAAGAAGGTGCAGCCGAAACTGGCGCTTTCGGTCACTGGTACCGTCTCCCGTAACAACATGTCCACGCCCCCTCGTCATAGTAACGGCAGCCTGACCCCGCCCGTGACTCCGCCCATCACCCCTTCGTCTTCCTTCCGCAGCAGCACACCTACAGGTGTGTGTGTGTGTGTGTGTGTGTGTGTGTGTGTGTGTGTGTGATGGATCTTTATGTAGTCAGAATTTGCAGAATTACTGGCAGCGCTGGTAAAGATCACAACTGGATTATGGGGTACAGGCATTAAAAGTACAGGGGTTTATATGGGGGTATAAAAAATTGGGATATATGGGCCTGCGTACAGGATATGACGTGTATGATGCAGGTGTATAGGGTATAGGGTATAGGGTATAGGGAGCGGGGGTGTAGGGTATAGGGGTGTAGGGTACATGGTGTAGAATAATCTGGGAGTAAATGGTGAGTGTTTGCGTCCCCACAGGCAGTGAGTGTGATGAGGAGGAGGTGGAGTATGAAGACTCGGACAGTGACGAGTCGTGGACTACAGAGAGCGCCATCAGCTCCGAGTCCATCCTGAGCTCCATGTGCATGAACGGAGGAGACGAGAAGCCCTTCGCCTGTCCGGTGCCTGGCTGCAAGAAAAGATACAAGGTTACTCGCACAGATACACCGCCGCCGGATACGCCGTCGCCGGATACGCCGCCGAAAATAATAAACACGATTATTATAGCAGTTATAGTGTAATAACGGTCCATCTGCAGCATCAACACGTCTAGAGAACAGTAAAGAGAGACGCATGTTTGTGTAACGGTAGTTTAGTGGGAGCAAAGATCAGCTTCATCTCACTCATGAGGAACAGGTAGTGGTTAACCCCGCCCCCATCCACGACCACGCCCTCACACTAGCGCACATGTCAGCTGTTTGAGTCAGACTACCATGAAGCCGAATACACTAACGCACCGATCTAACACCCTGATGGATTGATGTTTAGTTCGGCGTCAGCATGCTGATAGTTTCTGTTTTCAACACTTCCTTGTCTGTGACTAACGTGTTGTTGTTTCTCGTTAAAGAACGTGAACGGTATAAAGTATCACGCGAAGAACGGACACAGGACACAGATCCGCGTGAGGAAGCCCTTCAAGTGCCGCTGTGGGAAAAGCTACAAAACATCTCAAGGGCTTAGACACCACACCATCAACTTCCACCCCCCACTGTGATCACACACACACACACACACACACACACACACACACACACACTACTCATACTGCTTTACAACTCATCTGCACACAGAATCACATCAGGTTCCTGCTTTTCTTTTCGTAAAAAACTAAAAACATCATGTATATTTGTGGGTTTGTAAGTGTGAACTGTTTTGCACAAAATATTCGTATCATTCCTGTTTACTTTTACGTTTAAGGAGAATGGTTCGTTATTTCACGGCACAATAGATTTGAATCTTTTTTGATTTATAATAAAATACAAAGACAGGTTTTTGACGAGTCTTGGGTGGACGAATTTATATTTTTATTTACGCGCATGTATATAATATCTGTAATGAAATGTTAGCATGGGCACGTACAGTATTAGTAGCTGTATTTAAAATGTTTTTAGCAATTTTTACACAAACAACATTTTAAAATAAATCACAGTGCGTGCAGAATCTGAAGGAGGCTGAGTGTATGGACTGTATATTTGAACACAATTAGTCTTTCTGTCTATTTACTCCACTATTGTATTTAAACCAATAGTGGGCGTGGTCTATACTGTAATTATTATTATTATTATTATTATTACATTAAAACAATACTTATCCTCCCACAGAGGCCATTAGGTTTTTAAATTGATGGATTTAGTTTAATGGATTCACAAAGCACTCAGACTCCTGCAGTCTATGTACACACACACACACACACACACACACACACACACACACACACACACACACACACACACACAGTACATTATGTCCAGTGCATTCAATTCTATTTTCTTGCTCAATAATTTGCATGCAATAATCCCCAAATTTTAAAACGAAATGATTTTAGAAATCCGTGCGAATGTATTAAAATGTAAAAGCTGAAAGTCTCGTTCCTCTGCGTATTCGGAGCCTTTATTCAGTTCTGTAGAAGCTCTTTAGAAGCTCTTTTTCTACTTTTACGGCTCTGTTTATGTGAAAGAGCGAGTTCAGCTTTTCACTTTTAATGGATTTAGAAATGTTTATACAACATCTGATCTCTTTGGCCTTCTGGAATATTCTCTGTAGTTATGTATATTATTTTGAATCTGTAACATTTAGCAACACTGTGTATTAATATATAATGCTTCGTCACCGCCCCACTTTAACAAGAACGAACACCTGTACACCTGCTCAGTTACGCAGCAGCAGCAGCACAACATCATGCAGATAATGATGTTGTCAAGGGGTTGAGAGCCTCCGGTCACGTTCATGTCCATCATCAGAATGTGGGAGAGTGATCTCAGTGGTGTCAGATAGGATGGTTAGATCTGCAGTCAGAAACAGCTGCTTAATAAGAGGGTCAGAGGAGAATGACATGAAGCGTAGAGTAACTCGGATACAACTGAGTCTGTACAACCACGGTGAGCAGAAACGCCTGGCAGGATGTGCAACATGCAGAACACGAACAGTTCCACTCCTGCCAGACAGGAACACAGACACACAAACATCACCTGGTCACTGAGGTCACATGTCCCCCCGTCTGATGTGAACAGCTGAAGGTCTCGATCTCAGTATGTGTGTGTGTGTGTGTGTGTGAGGGATGTTATTCATAATTCTGCTGCATGAAGGAGCACAAGTACAGGTGTTCCTAGTAATCTTGTGGGATATAGATTTTTTTTAAACCACAGTAAATTCTTAGAGTTAAAAAATTACATAGTTAATTCTTTTATTTTATATAAAAAATATTTAATTCTTATTTATTATTTGATTTTAATTCCTTGTTGGTGGAGAAATATTTGAGTTTCACTGGGAAGTCACTTCTCTCAGGTCGTAAAACTGCCACCAACGTTTACACAACTACAACCAGACTTCATGTAGACTACAGCCAGACTACAATCAGACTTCATGTAGACTACAACCAGACTAAAACCAGACTTCATGTAGACTACAGCCAGACTACAACCAGACTTCATGTAGACTACAACCAGACTTCATGTAGACTACAGCCAGACTACAACCAGACTTCATGTAGACTACAGCCAGACTACAACCAGACTTCATGTAAACTACAGCCAGACTACAACCAGACTTCATGTAAACTACAGCCAGACTACAACCAGACTACATAGACTACAGCCAGACTACAACCAGACTTCATGTAGACTACAGCCAGACTACAACCAGACTTCATGTAGACTACAGCCAGACTACAACCAGACTTCATGTAAACTACAGCCAGACTACAACCAGACTTCATGTAGACTACAGCCAGACTACAACCAGACTTCATGTAAACTACAGCCAGACTACAACCAGACTTCATGTAAACTACAGCCAGACTACAACCAGACTACATAGACTACAGCCAGACTACAACCAGACTTCATGTAGACTACAGCCAGACTACAACCAGACTTCATGTAAACTACAGCCAGACTACAACCAGACTTCATGTAAACTACAGCCAGACTACAACCAGACTTCATGTAGACTACAGCCAGACTACAACCAGACTTCATGTAAACTACAGCCAGACTACAACCAGACTTCATGTAGACTACAGCCAGACTACAACCAGACTTCATGTAAACTACAGCCAGACTACAACCAGACTTCATGTAGACTACAGCCAGACTACAATCAGACTTCATGTAGACTACAACCAGACTAAAACCAGACTTCATGTAGACTACAGCCAGACTACAACCAGACTTCATGTAGACTACAACCAGACTTCATGTAGACTACAGCCAGACTACAACCAGACTTCATGTAGACTACAGCCAGACTACAACCAGACTTCATGTAAACTACAGCCAGACTACAACCAGACTTCATGTAAACTACAGCCAGACTACAACCAGACTACATAGACTACAGCCAGACTACAACCAGACTTCATGTAGACTACAGCCAGACTACAACCAGACTTCATGTAGACTACAGCCAGACTACAACCAGACTTCATGTAAACTACAGCCAGACTACAACCAGACTTCATGTAGACTACAGCCAGACTACAACCAGACTTCATGTAAACTACAGCCAGACTACAACCAGACTTCATGTAAACTACAGCCAGACTACAACCAGACTACATAGACTACAGCCAGACTACAACCAGACTTCATGTAGACTACAGCCAGACTACAACCAGACTTCATGTAAACTACAGCCAGACTACAACCAGACTTCATGTAAACTACAGCCAGACTACAACCAGACTTCATGTAGACTACAGCCAGACTACAACCAGACTTCATGTAAACTACAGCCAGACTACAACCAGACTTCATGTAGACTACAGCCAGACTACAACCAGACTTCATGTAAACTACAGCCAGACTACAACCAGACTTCATGTAGACTACAGCCAGACTACACCTAGACTACATAGACTACACATAGACTACACCCAGACTACACATAGACAACACCCCACACTACACCCAGAACACATCTAGACTGTTCCCAGCGCATGATCAGAATGATCTATACTGGCACTTTTAGAGTATGAGTGTGTGAGAGAGAGAGAGAGAGAGAGAGAGAGTGTGTGTTTATTGTGCTGCTGTGCTTCTGTTCAGCAGCTCTAAAGTGCCAAGTGCCGTTTGTGTCTGCGTGATTGTACGCAGTGTATCTGTGGGATTAATGAACAGACCTGCCACTAGTGTGTACGCACGCTGCACTATTGATTCGACAGAACGTCTTTTTGTGGCTTTGTATTTTTTCCTAGCTGTTCGTCTTGTCGAAGCGTGCTACTTGGTGTGTATTGCGTCTGCAGTAACGCGCTGTATGTCGCTGCCTCTCCTGATATAAGCTTTGATGCCGTAGTTGTAGAGATTTATTTATTCCCTCCGGCAGTGAACGCTGGAGCCGTGAACTCGTCCGATTCCTCGCGTACTGTACGGTGTGAAGGTGACGCAGTGGACCTGGTGATTGTCTCTCTGTGAGTGATGAATACAGGAGTGTGTGTGTGTGTGTGTTGTGTTTATAGGGAGTGTGTTAGTTTCACTGAAAGAAGCTGTTAAAAAATCGACTCCGCCCTCTTCTGGCTGGACGGACCACGTGTTCTATGTCACGGGCGTGGACGACCAGACACACGGCCTAAAACTCAAACGGTGCAATAAACGTCTTTGTTAACAATTTCACCAGCCACTCCACCTAGACTCCGCCTCTTCGTCACTCTGCTAATTAGCATGCCAGCTAACTACCAAGCGCTCTGTGCTTGTGATGAACTATTTGATGAATGTAGGCGTAAAAAGTGTCCGATATGTACAGAAGAGCGCAGTATGGCGATGAGACTGTAACACACACACACACACACACACACACACACACACACTCCCCTGGTGCTCCAGACACACCACATCAGAGTTGATGAGTACATCAGTGTGTTAACAGTAGAGGATGCAGGCCGGGTGGTGTAGGGGGGTAAACATGTGCCATAGCGGATCCCCATGACGACGCCCCCTGGGGGTCAACACGTGAGCAGCCTCATGTTGCGGTCCGTACTCGTGATCGGTGCTCCAGTGTTTCGCGTACCTGATGCGCAGCGATCGATGCTGTACTTCCTCAGCAGTATTTAAACTTTAGTGTTATTAAAGCATAAGCACAGCCGCACCGTAACGTTCCTCAGTCACGCGAGATCTCTGCGTCGTGATTAACACGAGGGACGTCAGGAGGCGCTGATCACAAGACGAGCTGACGGACTGAGGGCCGAGTCTCGATGCCAAAAAGCCCAGTGTTTGAGAATAAGCTGTGTGTGTGTGTGTGTGTGAGATGCTTAGTAGCGTGAACAGTGCCAGTTTTGATACTTGTACAGGTGTGTCCTTGTAATGTCACTGCTGCTGCGTAGAAGCTTTTCCACACTTTGTGTACATAGTAAACACACACACACACACCATTTTGTAGAACAGTTCAAACAGGCGATCTGTGACCAGAACAGTAACTTTCTACCCGTGTGTGTGTGTGTGTGTGAGGCAGTTTGATATCCTTTATAGTGAATGTACTGTCACCTCTTTGTAAAGTAGTTTTGAAATTATATTTTCATACTACGTTTTTCTGTGAAATATTTTCCCTGTGCCGAGGTTTGTACCAGGTGTTGTTGTGAAAATGAACGACTGTGTCTTTATTTTAAAAGCTGTTTATGACGTTTTTGAAATGGTACAGAAAATAAAAGAGAAATACGTGAGCGGAAGTCTTCACCGTGTCTTTCATTTCATTACATCAGCAGTGATTCCCCTGAACTGCTTGTGCGTTTATATTTTACACCGATGCATTGTGGGTAATGTATGACATCACCTGATAATGACTTTAAAAGTCTAATGGAGAAGCTGTAACAAATAAAACCCAAACTGAAGTCTGGACCCGGCGCTACATTATTGTTTTTATAGAACTCAAAGCGCCGTTTATCGTCTTTGTTCACCTTCATAAAACATTGGAGATGTGTCGGTGTAGAGCAGAGTTATAGTTCCTCATCTGCTCACACACTGTACGTGAACGCTCCAAATGAACACACACACGACTCATGAGCTTGATCTGATTTCTTTATTGGATACCTGGTCCGGACGAGCAGGAGGATTTCAGAGACCTACTGTAACACACTCCAGAGTGAAAATCCTGAAAATGCACTTGGCACTTTCTGAGAACCGCCTTCACCCAGTCCAACCTGCAGCCACTTCTAAATGGTCCCACTGGGAACTCAGGAAACATCACAAAACCAGCTACAGAGCAAAGCTGTTACAGAACACACAGCAGAGGGTTAAACGTGACCGGCGTCATCGTATAAAATCAACACAACGTAAAACATCCAGCACGTGGCCAACAGACAGACGTCTCCCTCTTTAGGGTCTAGACTCATCCACATAAAGCTATTCACTATCGTTACAGTGCAATCTCATAGCAGCGTCCAATGCTCAGAATAAATAAAGGACTGAAAGAACAGAGGAGGAAAACAAGATCGATACCTGACACTTTTAAGAGATAGTATTGTGTGTGTGTGTGTGTGTGTTTGCGCAAATCTCAGAATACTGACTGGTAAATGTTAGTGCTATAAAATCATGCGGTCGTTAGCGCACAGACGAGTCACATCATCGAGAAAGTGCTGAACAAAGCGTTCTCCACCGTATAAACACCCCGCCGTTAGGGCACCACCCGGTGGCGGGGTCGCGCCCCTTCTAATCGAAGTTGTCGAAGTTGAGCACGTTGCTGTCAAAGTGAGTGAGAACGTGTTTCTCGTAGAGGTTCTGCTGGCAGTCCAGGGGGAACTGCTCGCTGCACACGGGACATTCCCTCCAGTGAGACTCCACGTGGCGCTCGAAGCTGCACTGCTCAAAGTGCGGCGGGAAAATAACCTCACACAGCGGGCAGCGCTTGTGGACATCAGCCCTGAAACAGAGAGAGAGAGAGAGAGAGGAGGTGAGACAGGGCGTGGGGCGAGACAGGACGTGGGGCGAGACAGGGCGTGGCGTGAGACAGGGCTGCAGCTTGAGTCCAACTCTGTTCAATCTGCAGCTCCTGGACACTAAACAATACAGAAGTCAAATTTCTGCTGCTGTCTCCTACTGAACACGGCTTACAGCGGCACCTGGACCTGCTGGAGCGGTACCGTCAGAACTGGGCCCTGACAGTCAATCTGGCAAAAACCTAAATTATCATCTTCCACAAAAACAAACATCCCACAGAGTCCCTGCATGCAGAATTCTGTAGAAATCTCCTCAGAGTTCAGAGAAAAACACCAATTAATGCATGTAGGGCAGAATTAGGCCTTGTTCACACAGGGGTTAAAATCGAGCGTCCGGTGATCGCGGATGAAGCGCAGAAGGTTTTCTACACATAGGAGTCGATGACGGTGTTCACACGGGCTTTGGTGACGTGCGTTTGTCCGGCTGCACGTTTATTGCCGTTCAAATTCCAACTAACGCAAGGAAACCGCGTCTAGTTCGTTTTCTCCGCGTCCATTTTACGCTTCGGAGGACCGGATATATCCCATGATCCTTCAGGCTATACAGAGGGAAATGCGGGAAAAAGGCAAAAATAAAATGCTTAAAAAATAAAACTTGTGCGGAAATGTTCGCATTTCTTCATAAACCACAAAAAACTTCCTTTAATCCGACGTTGTGCAGTCAGAGGGTGAACACAGTAGCGGCGGCCATTTTTTTTCTCTCCCTACGTCGCCGTATTATTTAAAAATATATTTTTATATATTATATAAAATATAATAATTTAATTAGAATTTTTAAAACAATAAGATTAATGTCTAATATAGCAAAATGGTCCATATTAAAAGGAGGCACCTCAAATAAAACTATAAAGGCTTTCATATCCAGTACCCGACACACTGCCCCCTACAGGTTAAACACACAAACTACAATTTGGGCTGCAGGCTGGCGTTAGACAGACAAACGAACGCCAGTGTAGAAGTCAATCGAGCGTCGCTACAAAATACAACATAAACATACAGGACGTTCAGAGCTCGTGCGTTTATTCAAACATTTAACGCCCGTGTGAACAAGGCCTTAGGCCGATTCCCGCTGATTATAGCCGTCCAGAAAAGAGCAGTAAAATTCTATAAACACCTTAAACTGAGTAATGAAAACCCCCTGCAGTACGAAGCACTGAGAACCCGAGAGCTCGGGCCTAAACCCAGTCCCCTCTGTCAGCTGGTCCTGAGACTCACTAACACACTAACCCCTAACACACTGCAGTCTCAGAGCAGCACTGCTCACCACAGTCTCATCAGGATCACACACACACACACACACACTGATCAGATGAGGAGAGAGTATCTGCAGCACTGGGACAGTCAGACCCAAACCCAGTCCAGACTACACTGCTATCGGAAGGAGGAACCGGCAGAGTGTCTCTTCACCGTCAGAGATATAAAGCAGAGACGGATCCTCGGGATCCTGACCAGGTACAGGCTGAGGGACACCGTCTGGCTGTAGAGACGGAGGAGACACAGGAGATATTATATTATTTTATTTATTTTATTATTTATGTGTATATGTATATATATTTATTATTATTATTTTATTTTATTAATTAATTAATTAATTTATTTTTTGGGGGGGGGAGTGGTTGTTTTGTTTATGTCTACCTAATATGATATTCTTTCATATCTAATATGTTTATACTGCAATGGGTTATAAATTCAGATTAATGTAATTAATGTTTTCTAATGGCTTTGGCAACAATGTAATACTTTTGTTAACATTCATGCCAATAAAACTCTTCTGAACTGAAATGAGAGAGAGAGAGAGAGAGGGAGGGAGAGAGAGAGAGAGAGACAGACAGAGAGAGAGAGAGAGAGAGAGAGAGAGAGAGGGAGAGACAGAGAGAGAGAGACAGAGAGAGAGAGAGAGAGAGAGAGAGACAGACAGAGAGAGAGAGACAGACAGACAGGGTCACGACCGGTTCTGGGGTGAAACCAACTGCTGCCCCTGACTGACACAAATCATCCTCCTCATCCTCACTGGACTCAGACTTCTCTCTCCTCTCACTGATCATTAGTAATAATTAGAGCCGTTAGCGCATTGATGTCTGTGATCGATTTACAATCCAACAAATTAATTAATGGAGTTAAAATACAAGCATTAGGACGGACGAGGAAGTGTGTGTGAGATGAGTGTGAGAGAGTAAACCTCAGTCAGGAAGAGGAGCTCGGTCAGGGTGATTCGTTCCCACAGCTAACACACACACACACACACACCGCTGCCGGAGCACTCATGAAGACCTGGGACCAGGTGTTGAACAATGCGCTGATGACCAGTCTCACGGTGTTGCCTAGCAACCGACAGTATGTCTGTTATCAGAGCTCGTACAGACACACGGCCGCCGTGAGATGCGATACGAGAACTGGAAGTGCAAACAGCAACAGGTCTGAACTGGTGATTCAATCCTTAAAACTGTTCTCAGGTCTGTTATCACTTGTCCATCTACAACTTCCAGTTCTAGAATCTGTCCCGACTGACCACGCCCCGCATCACACCGTAACCCTGATTTTACAAGAAAATCATGCGGCTCGCCTGATGAACTCAAAGTTGTGCGAACACTCAGTAGTCTGTGCTAAGATAAACTGCGCTAACCAACTACCGCTAACACAAGACGGACGGTCACAAAAAAAAATCTGATCAGGGTCGTCATGGCGACTCATCTCACATGCTCGGGGTACATATTTATACACTAAGTGTAATACACACAAAAAAAATATTTCTTTTAACACTAAATTCTATTTTACTACATAAATCAATTTAAATAAATTTTATGTGATGTAGGTCAGTAAACCTCTGGAATTCTTATGAACAAAAAAAAAGTGAGTTTTTAAAGTAAATTTTAATAATAATACTACTACTACTAATAATAATAATAATATTAATAATAATAATTTGTATAGCGCAGTTCCCGAGCTCAAGGACACTTTACAATGAGTGCCGAGGGACAGCAAAAAACCCAGAATCGGAGGAACGTAGTGAACGAGTCAGAATGTAGGGGGAGAGCAGTTTGAGAAGATAATTGGGAGCCATTTATAGATTTGAAAACAAGCAGAAGAATTTTGAATTTGATACGGTAGGCAACTGGGAGCCAATGGAGATCAGACAAGATTGGGGTTATATGAGCAGAACGTTTGGTATGAGTGAGTATTCTAGCCGCAGTTTTGAATATATTGTAATCTGGAGATGGAGCTGACAGGTAGACCAATTAAAAGGGCATTACAGAAGTCAATGAGTGATGAAACGAATGCATGGATGACAATTTCAGCATCTTTGGTACTGATGAAGGGACGCAGTTGGGCAATACGGCGCAAATGAAAGAAAGCAGATTTAGTGACAGATTTAATGTCAGGCTGAAAGGAGAGTGTGGAGTCAAAGATTACTCCTAATTTTTTGACAGAAGTAGAGTTTTGATGTGAGAGCCAGCAATCTCGCAGGTGAAATTGGTGGAAATTGTGCATGTTAAGTTTGAGAAGGTTTAAGCTAAGCCAGTCTCTAATGTCCTTCACACAAGCAGAGATTTTGTCGATTTGGGCAGATGGAGTAGGTGTACAGATAGAATAAAGTTGAATGTCGTCGGCATAAAAGTGATAGTTGAGACCATGACGTTGAAGGATCAGACCGAGTGGGATTATGTAAATTGTGAATAATAGTGGGCCAAGAACAGATCCCTGGGGAACACCTCGCTTCAGGGGGACGGTGGGTGATCGAAAATCCTTAACAGAAATATAGAATTGTCTATCTGAGATATAGGAAGAGAACCAAGACAGAGCAGTACCAGAGATACCCAGACCTGAGAGATGAGAAATAAGCAAATCATGGGAGACCGTAACGAAGGCAGAGCTGAGATCAAGTAGCAGCAGTATAGACAAGGAACCAGAATCACCAGAAAGCAGTAGATCGTTCACTACCTTTACAAGTGCAGTTTCAGTACTATGGAGGGGGCAAAAACCAGACTGAAAATGGTCGAAGAGATTATTGTCAACTAGAAAAGACTGGAGTTTGGCAGCAACAGTACTTTCCAGTAATTTGGATATGAAAGGTAAATTAGAAATGGGACGATAGTTAGATAAAACTGAGGAGTCAAGGTTGGGTTTCTTAAGCACAGGTGTAATTGCAGCAGTCTTTAGTGGCAGAGGAAAAGAAGCAGAGGTAAGAGGTGCGTTAATAAAATGAGAAATAGGTGCAGAAATGGCAGAGTGACAAAGTCTCTGGAGAGAAGTAGGAGCAGGCTCAAGGTGACAGGATGAAGAGTTGGATTTCAGGATTAGCTTAGAGACAGAATCTGGGGTCATCAGAGAAAAACAAGACAGAGACTGACTGGGTAGATTTGTAGGATGGCTGAGCTCTGTATCAGTAGGGTTGGGTATCGTTTGGGTTTTTTTCGATACCGGTGCCAAATCGATACTTTGAAAACGGTACCGGTGCCAAAACGGTGCCTGAACCGATACTTTTAAGCAAAAAAATTATAGTGAATGACTCAAGAATTAATTTTTATTGAACAAAAAATTTTATGCTTAAAATTTAACAATATATTAAAAGCTTAAAGTATATATGAATATGTAAGCTTCAAATTTTTGCAATTCTTTTGCAGAAATTTCACCATATTTTCTGTCAAAATACGACTCCTTTCCTGACTTATTGCCCTGCACAGGACATGTATAGCCTTCTTTGCAATGGGGTCACTGTTGTAGTGCTACTAGTACAGGCTGGAAAGCCATAATTATAAACAGAATCCATGTTACATTAGTTTTTTACAAATCGTTTGTCTATTTGTTAGCATGAATACAAGATTTGCATTTTGCTATTAACGTTACATTATCCTACTACTGACCTGCGGAAAGTCTGCTGACGTCATCATAATCAGCGACTCCTTTTTGCTACAGTTGGTGTGACTGGGACTGAGGGTCGTCCACACCGATAGCGCCAGCTGTTGTCCACAAGCTGTTAAACACGGTTCCTCCCTCTGCTTTTAACTTTATTCTGTGTATTTATTCTGCTTTTAACTTTATTCCGTGTATTTATTCTGCTTTTAACTTTATTCCGTCTGCCCTCGAATGTTTCATTAGATTTGACGTGTTTCCGCCTTTACAGGCAACTGCTGTAAAACATTCGCTGCACGTCGCGGTGTCGGAATCCTTTCTTGTGAAATACAGCCACACTTTCGACTGTTTAGTTTTAGGCATTTTAACGAGAGTTGTTTACTTTAGCATGCTAAGCTATCGGTAGACCGCCTGCTGCCGTCAGAGCGAGTGTAACGTTCGTTACTGCATTCACGCGCATGTCGGATGGTCTCTCATTTCCGGATGATTTATGCTTTTTGATTTTTTTATTTAATCTAATAAACGATTAATCTACAAAAATATATGAATCTAGAGAACAAATATTTCAATCGACAGTTCAGGCATTTAAGTGGCACCGAAATGAGGCACCGAAATTCGCGTTCTGTTTCGGTCCGGTACATACCGGTTCTATAGGTACCGGTGCCGTATTGGCACCGGGTTTCGGTACCCAACCCTATGTATCAGTAGGGAAACATTGGTGGACAGCATTAGTCTTCTCAAGCAAATAATCCAAGAAAGAGCAGCAAAACTCATTAGATACTAGAGCATCCTGAGGTGGGCAGTTGGTAAGTTTATTTATCGTATTAAATAATGCTTTTGGCATGTTGCTCGATTTATTAATTGCTGAGAAGAGAGCGGATTTATAACATTTAAGATGATCTAGAAAAGCCAAATAATGAACAGTAAGACCGGTTTTCCTGTAAAGACGTTCAAGCCGGTAGCCTTAAGAATACGAGGGTTAACAGTTCACTGAGTTCAGAATATCAATACCATGTATTCAAATGAGTTTGTATTGTGAAAAGCAAGTTGTTTCAGACGAAGATTGTCCTGGTAAATGACAGCAAGACCACCCCCTTTGCCATGCAGTCGAGGTCGGGTGAGATACTTATATCCATCATGCATAAAATCATCCGGAGTTTTCAGTAAGAAGAAAAATTTCAAGCTTATTGTGAGGGATGATTTCGTTGAGATAAGAGGCGTTGTCCGATATTGACCGACAGTTCAGAAGTGCAAAGTGACGATGTACAGAATTCAGATGAACAGCACGACCAGCAGGGCTTAGAGCTAAAGGTCCTGAACACACGCCGTGAGCGCCGGAGAACAGTAACAGCTGTTACTTAATAATACACAGACAGTCTGGTCCATAAGTAATCGGACAGCAACACAATTCTGGTCTCCGCACCACGCAGCAGCCCAGGGGATGTTTGGTGTTCCTATTAAAGTGGCCACGGGTGCGGTATGGTGCACAGTATCAGAGTGAATGACAGAAACAGATGTCATGACTGACTCCAGATGTTATGCTGCAGATACCTGAAAACACCAGTGTGTGTGTGTGTGTGTGTGTGTGTGTGTGTGTGTAACTGTACCTGGTGTCAAAACAAAAGGCGGAGCTGCTCTCATTTGACTCTGGACTTTGATGGTCGCAGACAGCAGGAGCTTCACCATCACCTCCCTGTTAAAAGATAACAGCGCTGATTAACACACACACACACACACACACACACACACACACACACACACCTTCACTTCCTGTTAACATTCACTCAATGTCAGCCTTTAGTAATTCAGTAATATCCAACTGCTGCTACTCTTAATGAGACTCGAAAGTGCACACACACACACACACACACACACACACACACACACACTCATAAAAGCCACAGCTGTCCGCACACAGCTTAATGGTCCTTTAATGCAGCAAATGGGAGTGAGAGAGGAGCAGGTGATGGGGGTGGGGGTGGGGGGGGGGGTGTACGAGCGCAGGCCAACACCTCCTCCCATTAGCGCGGCCCACGTCAGGCGCGCTCACTAACGAGTCTCTGCCCTCGTCACTCTCATCCACTAATGAGCAGGAGAGGAAATGCCTTAATTGTGGTTTCATGCAAATGTGCTCGCCTTTGACCCGATCCGTCTCGCCTTAAAGAGCAACAGGGAGAAAAAGGCGAGAGACAGAGAGGGAGGGAGAGAGGGGGGGAAAAAGAAGAAAATCTTGATGAAAAATCATTTTTAACGGGGTGTGCTCACGCTGGGCCGCTCCTCGGCGGGGTTCTCCAGGCCGTCAGGAGGACTGAGACTGCGCAGCGGCTGACTGCACACCACCGGCCCCGCCCATGGGGGAGGGGCTACCGGAGGTGGACGGCAACTTGGCTGTGGTGACAACGCCCCATCCGCACCATCTACGACAGACGAAACACACAGTAACGGAAGAGAACAGTAACTCAGCAGTAATCACTCAATTGTTCCTCTTGGAACTTTTTCCGCGAGCACCCGGTTCGAGGGCGGGGCCACGCCGTCGATACGCACCGCGCGTGTTCTCCTCGCAGTAGGGGTTTCCGTACTGCAGCTCGGCAGGTTGCTGGGGCACCAGCGGGAGAGGGGGAGAGTCGTGAGTGTAGGGCAGAGGGTAACGCAACACCACAGGCTCCCTGACCTCTGACCTCTGTCCACAAGCCTCTTCCTCTCGGCACGCTCTCGCCTGCAGCTCCTGAAATCCGGAAACATCATCAGCTGGGTGTGTGTGTGTGTGTATACAGCTTCCTGTGTGCAGCTGTGTTTAAAGCCTGCACTGAGTATAACGGGGTCAGAGTATCAGCACTCTAATGCCCGTGTTGTGCCTCAGCACTTTACTGCCCCCCTGCCAGGGGTCGCTCGCAGCCTGACTGAGAGAAACACGACATCACAGCTTAAACTATTTAAAATCCAGCAGCAGCAGCCGACTCTGATTAAAGAGCAAATAACAAAAGCTTTGTCTTTATCTCTCTCTGGTGTGGTGAAGTCGCTCCTTCTCTCTGTCGCGCTCCGTTTAACCCGAGCACTGGGGATGATGATTAGAGGAGCGATTCCTCCAGTTAACATTTAACACGAGTGCTGCAGGCGCTGAGAGAGCTGCTGGTGGCATTTAGCTTCTAACGTCTAACCAAAAGCACTTCTCATTTTATTTCTGCGTTCGGATTTAAACACAGCAGAGTCAGGCTTCTGGATCGGAGTGAACACACTGAACGGCTTCACCGGAGACTAATGAGACACAGAGGACTGAGAACACCATGACGGACAGGGTGAATTAAAAAAAAAAAAAGTGTTTTATCAGTTTAAGGTGTTAATGCTTGTGTGAACACTCTTACCTCTTCCACTTTCCCTTTCTCCTTCATCACCTCAGCTAAACTCTCTCTTAGAGAACACACCTCTCGATCCTTCTCAGATAACTGCACCTATAAACACACACACACACGATTAAAAACATTGGGTTGTTCCATAACAGAATGTAAACAGATGGGGAAAAAAAACTGTAATGACGGGTTTCATGAGATTTTCCACCAGACTGTACAGAGTGCTGTATAATGTGGTGGGTGCTAATACTTTTTGCTCAGCACTTGCACAGTCTCAGGACTTCAGTCAGGAAGCAGCTGCTGTCTGAGATTAACACCACAAGAAGCTCATGTATTTTGGTATATTTATTAAAAACTAACTTCATGAAGATGGAGGTGTGCATCAACACCGGGTTCCTGTATGAGGAGGAGATCTGTGTGGGATTTCAGTATGATCACAGATGGGACATTCCAATAACAGGGAAAGGGATCGACGAGCTAATGCGGCTCACCTGTGCCAGGAAATGTGCCCTATCGGGCTTCAGTTGTCCCCATTGACAGTGTTGGTCACCGAGGGAACCCGGATGCGAATCTGATCACGTGTGCCGGCATAAAGCCGGAAGCGGCGAGGAAGCCGGGACGGAGAGATGAAGACAGCGTGCCGTGTGTTTTTTTAGGCTGAGCGACTGCTTGTGGATTACACTTCGATAATTTCATTCAGTACCCAGCTCATTCCGTTTCTCCATCTCCCGGACATACCATCGTTTTCTGGTGAGATCGAACCATCTCTCCAACTCACCATTTTCATACCCTTTGTTTCATACCAAAGTTTTGACCCCCCCCTTGTTAAGCCACACAGTGACCCATAAATCACTGAAGCATGTAATAATTTTTTAATGAAAATATTGTGTGTGTGTGTGTGTGATGAGGGAGACAGAGACACATAGAGAGAACATGAGGTGACTCTGACCTCCTGGTTTGGTTTACACAACGTGTCTCATCATAAAAATAACAGAGACATCATGTCTCAGTATACTGTACACCAATCTCTCTCTCTCTGATGTGTGTGTGTGTGTGTGTCTGTGTGTGTGTCTGTGTGTGTGTTTAGGACACTCATGAAATGATTCAACCCAGGTTAATAAAATATAACGTGCATGCTTTTGCATGCGCGTGTGTGTGTGTGTGTTTAAACAGTCTGTAAATGTCTTTGATGTTATCTCATGCGTTCTCTAAGCACTTAGTCAAGGGCAGCCCTTTACGACCTGCTCTCTCTCTCTCTCTCCTGGGTTTAACGACTGCTTACTTCTACACACACACACTTGTTATCAGTCTGAGTCAGAGGGAAAAAATGACCCTGGATTGACTGAATACACTGGAGTTCAGTGTGTGTGTGTGTGTGTGTGTGTGTGTAATGAACCTTAAAGCGTTGCTCTTCATCGGCCAGCAGTAGTTTTAAGTTGTCGCTGATGACACACTGCTCTCTCCACCTCTCCTCCATCTGAGCAAGCTCCGCCTCCACGGACACACTAGACTCCTCCCCTTCTTCCTGTTGCTCTTCCTGATTCCCTTCCGTTTTCTGTC